>VDFB02006243.1:69578-117963 GCA_007258455.2 Sequoia sempervirens | reverse complement strand
GGTTAAGGGTAGAGTGTAGAGGGGAGAGAGATAGATTTAGGGTATAAGGGTTGAGGTATAAAGGTTAAGGGTAGAGGGTAGAGGGGAGAGAGATAGAATTAGGGTATAAGGGTAGAGGGGAGAGAGATAGAATTAGGGTATAAAGGGTATAGACAAAGAGAGAAGAAATTTATAAAAAAACCAACTTTCTCATAACACGAGCGCATTTTGAAGAAGTAGAGATATGACTGTTTTTAGCAAGAAAATGTGCTTGTGTTATAACATGAGCAAATTTTGGCTTGCTCTAAAAGTGGTAAAAAACTCAATATACCCATGATCTCAAGGCCCACATTTTGCATATTCTCCTGGTTTTGTGTGTGCTCTAACAAAAAGTAGCTTTTTGATGATGTTGTGAAGTGTGCATGCATGGTTTTCACATTCCACCACCTTTTTCATGATCTTTCCACCATCTTTGCATGAAAAAGTAGAGTTTTCACATTGAAAATGCTGATTCATGAGTCATCAAAGAGAATCTCAGCCAAAAAAGTAATGCAACATCCTTATTTTGATGATCTTTTCAAATCTAAATTCTAATTTGAAGCCATTATAAAAGAGCGTGTGAAGCTTAGCAAGGGAATCTCAAGGTACTCATTTGAAGTTAACTTGAAGAAGCTCGATGGTCATGATAATTCAAAGGATAGTTAGAGCCATTTTCATAGGTTGGTTAAGGTTTAAATATGTTGGGAACTTGAAGGAAGACGTTTTTGAAGGTTTTTGTGAAGGAAAAACAATAAAAATCCCCTAATTTCTCTTGTAATTATGTGTGTTTCATTGAATTTTTTTGTTACATACTATTATACTTGGTTGTACAAAAGTATTATGTCCTAAAAGATTTTCCAATTGGTAGAGATAGGTGTTAGCTATGTTTTTTCTTTGGAGTGAAGGAAATTCATTTAGTTTTAAGATTTTTATTGTCAAATCACTCACTGCATGTCTATACAGTGAGCCATAAGGGTTTGAAGACTAAAAATGAATAAATGACTCATTCCACCTATTGTTTCTCTCTGTGGCTGGAATGAGTCCAAAATGGTAGGATTAGATGTAGGAATAATATTTAAGAGTAGGGAAAATTTTTAGAAGTGTTTTTGGTTGTTGTCCCAAAGGAAATTGGGTGAATTTTGGCTTAAAAATGGAGTTTAGATGTTGGGTTTTGGTGAAATTGTCTTAGGTTTTTGAAAATGGAGGTAATTATGTAGTTTAATACTTTGTAAAACTATAATATTGTAGATCTAAATAAGTTTTCTTTTTACAATTTCTTTGTGGATGGTTATCTGTTTAGATTCATTTTACCATTTGTAGAAGTAGACAGAAGATTGTAGAAGACTAAGACCAGAAGATAGAAGTGACATAACATATATCATGGAGAAACCCTTTAGGAAAAAAATCCACCATCAGAATCAATAGTGCTTGTATTATTTAACCTTAGAATAAGATTACAATAATTCTTTATCAATCCTTGCTTGAGATGCTTCTTTTTCTTTCAACAATTCTTCTTCACAACCTGCAATAAAATCTGATAAAACTCTCATCAACTTGCTGCAATAAATAATGAGCCTTGAAAACTCCAAAGAGTTGTCAATTACAAAGTACAAAGCTTATCTCACAATTGGATTTCTTTTGTGAAAAACAATGTCAAACCAAGTCCATCAATTTAGGCGTCCCAAACTAAAGTCATAACTCAATGTTGATTTTGAAGATATCTTGTAAGCTTCTCCTCAAAGTTGGAATCCAAGGGGCCCACTTAACTCATCCTTATAAAATATCTTATCATGCAAACATGTTAACTCCAAGATGCCAACTTGGGTGCCCAAGGTGGGTCCAAGTACATCTTTGTTAATTGAAACATATCTCTCCACCATTCATGCAAATATCATACATGATTGATAATCCCCTGTTAACTGTAAGTATTCACATATTATATGTCATGCAACTCAAGCCATTAGCCATGCATTCCAAGTCAACTGAAGTAAACTAGCATTCAACTAAAACCAACTACATGCAACTCAAGATAATTGAACCATAACTGAACTGAACTGATACTAAATTAAACTAAACTAAAGTAAACTAAACTAAACTCCATGCATGTAAACATCAATTTGTAACTTCTAGGATATTTACATGCATTATTGAAGTATTATCTTTCTCCAAATAGTTAACTTAACTCAAGGTAGGTTCCACCTTCCATGTGGGTGTTCCATGTGCTCCTATTTTTTAGGATCTCTTCTTGGGTGTCCCAACATGTTCCTATTATTTAGAATTAATTACAAATGTCAATTTACATGTTCATTTCATTTGAATTTAATCTCTTTCTAATCCTAGTGTCGAGGAACACTTTCCAAGGACTTAGAAGATACATGAAATAATGTTTAGGATTGCAATTAAATGGCATCCTATTCCCAACATTCTCCCACTTGACATTATACATTACAATTATTCTAAACAAGGAATCATTATTATAAATCAAGTACAGGACTCAAGGCCAATGGCCTTCCTGCACCAACTAATCAATCCATGCCAACTTCAAATGCAACCTGCATAATCATGAAGCTCCAAGCAAAAGATTAATACTCAAAACCAAGAGAACTTATCTATAGGAATTGGTTTCATAATATAATCTACAACATTAATCAAAGTGTCAACTTTCTCAATTAATAACTTCCCACTCTCAACCTGTCGAACCTCAATCCTAATGCCTGCAAAACAACATGAACAAACACATTAGAAGGTGAAATGCAAGCAAGAAAAAGGATTCCCCATGAAATACATTTACAAAGCTTAAATTAAGAAAAGAGATGAAGAACACAATAAGAAAATAACAAAAGAGAGATTGAGTCCTAATTAAACAAACAAACTTTTGATCCCATGGGGGAATTGGTGCCAATTTGATGTGAAAATTGGCCATTTCCCAACTCCTATGATGCAATTTTGATTTGATGAAGAGATTTGATCCACTTTGTTGATGCTTGATGAGTGCTCCAATAAAAAAATTTGCATAACCTAGCTATGAACTCAATGGTGATGGATAGAATTTGCTAATTATTTGAGCATAGTAAGTTTACTCAAATTGTGGATGCTCAAATGAGGAGATTAGCCTCTTATTTATAGATGAGATTGATGGATGAATGCCAAAAATAGAGCAATGAGGGACTAAGAATTAGCCAATGGAAAAGTGCCACTTGTAAACCTATGAGTGGATGGAGGATGTGCAAGTTTTGAGGATTGTGCCAATAAATGCATATATTTGAATTTTGAAATTGGTTAAATGACATGCAAGAGGGAAAGGAAGAATGCATTGAATGCCACTTGGCTCAAGGAAAAGGACATGTAAGAGAGAGTAAATGTCTTGTTGGATGTACATGTCAACTTGGATTTTGAATTCAAACTTGAAGAATATTCCTTAAAAGATGCCTTGTTGAGGAAAATAGAGATTTAATAAATCAAATAAGTCTATTTTCATGTGCAAGTGGTAAAAGCTAGAGGATGGGATATGAGAGGAGATTAAATTAATCAAAGTTAATTAATTTAATGAAGGGGTTAAATGATGTGACCTATTTGACTTAATTTTGTGGATTTATTTAAATCAAATATGAGAAGAATGTGATAAGGGATTAATTAAATAAAGATTTTGATTTATTTAATTAAAAGAGATGATGTTAGATTTAAACTAAATAAGGTTTTAAATTATTTAATTTAATAGATAGACTTAAGATATTTAATTAGATAAAATTAATTATTTAATTAAATAGGATAATTAGATCAAAATGGTTAATTTAATTATCGAGAAAAGGTGACTTAATTAGATAACTGATTTATTTAATTAAGGGAGGAATATTGATGAATTTAATAAAATAAGGATATTTGATTAAATGGTTAGACTGAAGGATGATTCAAGATGAAACGATGTTAGTGGTTAGGATCAGATGGACAATGTCAATCAGTACATTTTATGTGTCTACACAACCATTTCTCGCACAAAGTGATACAAAACATCAACATGCTTAGTATGAGCATGATACATAGGATTTTTTGCTAAAGAAATAGCACTCTAACTATCACATTCAAGTTTAACTTACTTGCAATTAAAACCAAAACCTTTCCCAAGTCTCTGTAACCAAACTACCTCTTTGGAGGCATGCGAAACCGCTGAGTGTGTTGAACTCACATCCAACCAAGGTGTAGGCTTCTCGGTCTTTATTGTTGAAAAATCTTTTCTTACAAATAACCATTCCAACATATATCTCTTACCATAAGAGAACTCAAGCCTCACCTATTTCTCCAAGTATCCATGAGGACCTATAACCAACCTATCCATGCCAAACTCCAAGTGCAACATAGCACTATCATGAAGTAATCAAGAAAATGATTAATGTACCCAATACATAAGAGAACCACACACGATCAATGCCAAAGCTCCAATCATGAATCAGGAACATAAACATGACAACATAATCTAACCATCTCCTCCAAGAAGATCGCATGCATCATAACGTACATAGACATCCTAGTCTCAAGTGAACAAGTACCATGCCAAACTCTAAACGCATATCAAGAGTAAACCATGACATAATAGCAACCACTCTAAACCAAGAAAAAAATATCCCAAATCCCATGAAGATAACCTTACCAATGATGCATCCACATCACTTCCAACAACGCCCACTGAACCATGGTAAGAGCTATAGATGGCATCATGACTACCATCCTCTTCATGAAGATCACTCTTTAACATCAAGAAAAGAGTCATCACTAACATTTTTACATGAAATGATCAATGCATGATTACTGTCATCCAAGGATTCCTCTACAGAAGAATCATAACTCTTTTTCTTGTTCTTACAATCCTTCTTCACATGTCCCAGCTTCCTATAGTTCCAACACTTTACCTTACTCCGTCCTTTGGACTTACCCTTTCCTTCCTTGTCTCCCTTAGGTTCCTTTTTCTCAGGCCTACCTCTTACAAACAAGGCATCTTGGATTTCTGTTTTAGACTTCCTCATCATCTCCTTTGATAGGAAAGTAGTAATTATATTGTCCATCTTCGTATTTGCACCACTACCACTAATAGCAACAATTAGATTTTCCCAAGATTCTAGTAAAGAATAAAGTAACAAAATGCATTTATCTTCATCTTCTAGCTTTACATCTATAGATGCTAAATGACTTAAAATAAAATTAAAAGCATTCAAATGATTTGCAATAGCATCAACATATTTCATCTTTAAGAATACAACTATATTTTCAAATACAACTTATTAGTAAGACTTTCAGTTTGATAAATATCACCTATTATCTTCCACAATTTATATGCGGTATTTTCTTCTGAAACATTCAAGTGAACAACATCAACAAGACATAATCTTATGGTCCCTCTTGTCTTCTTATCAATATTAGCCCAATCCTCATCTGACATCGTTGTAGGTGACTTTGTCTCATTACTAATAGCTAACCACTGATCTCTCTCTTTAAGGAGATCCTCCATTTTTAGTTTCCACATCTAATAATTAGATCCATTGAATCTTTCAATATCTAAATGAGAATTAAAACTCATTTTAACAAACTTATTTTACAAAATCAACAATAACACAATAGTAAAATCTTCCACTATAGCCAAAAAATCTTCAAACTTTTAAGAGAAAGGTGTTCCAAACTCTACCCCAACCATTAGCTTTGATACCAAATATTGAAAATGGAGGTAATTATGTAGCTTAATACTTTGTAAAACTATAAGATTGTAGATCTAAATAAGTGTTCTTTTTACAATTTCTTTGTGGATGATTATCTATTTAGATTCATTTTACCATTTGTAGAAATAGACACAAGATTGTAGAAGAATAAGACCACAAGATAGAAGTGACACAACATATACCGTGGAGAAACCCTTTTAGGAAAAAACTCCACCACCAGAATCAATAGTGCTTGTATTATTTAACCTTAGAATAAGATTACAATAATTCTTTATCAATCCTTACTTGAGATGCTTCTTTTGCCTTCAAAAATTCTTCTTCACAACCTACAATAAACTCTGATAAAACTCTCTTCAACTTGCTGCAATAAATAGAAAATAATGAGCCTTGAAAACTCTAAAGAGTTGTCAATTACAAATCACAAAGCTTATCTCACAAAACCTACACCTATTCTTTGCAAGTAGATTTCTTCCATGAAAAATAATGTCAAACCAAGTCCTTCATCAATTTGGGCATCCCAAACTAAATTCATAACTCAACGTTGATTCCAAAGATATCTTGTAAGCTTCTCCTCAAAGTTGGCACCCAAGAATGGGCCCACTTAACTCAGCCTTATAAAGTATCTTATCATGCAAAAGTGTTAACTCCAATATTGCAACTTGGGTGCCCAAGGTGGGTCCAAGTCAATCTCTGTTAACTCAAAACATATCTCTCCACCATTCATGCAAATATAATCCATGATTTATCATCCCCTGTTAACTATAAGTAGTCACCTATTATTTGTCATGCAACTCAAGTCATTAGTCATGCATTCCAAGTCAACTAAAGTCAACTAGCATTCAATTGAAACTAACTACATGCAACTGAAGATAACTAAACTATAACTGAACCAAACTGAACTAAACTAAACTAAACTGAATTGATACTGAACTTAACTAAACTAAACTAAATTGAACCCCATGCATGTAAACATCAATTCCTAACTTCTAAGATCTTTACATGCATTACTGAAGTGTTATCTTTCTCCAAATAGTTAACTTAACTCAAAGTGGGTTCCACCTTCCATGTGGGTGCCCCATGTGCTCCTATTTTATAGGAGCTCTTCTTGGGTGTCCCCACATGTTCCTATCATTTATAATTAATTACAAATTTCAATTTACATGTTCATTTCATTCAAATTTAATCTCTTTCTAATCCTATTGTTGGGGAACACTTTCTAAGGACTTAGAAGATACATGAAATAATATTTAGGATTGCAATTAAATGGCATCCTATTTACAACATAGGAAAGATTGGGAGATAATTGATTTGGCATGATCAAACATATATTGAAGTGTTTGAAGCTTTGGAAGGGCAAGGAAGGCGAGTTGAGTGCTTGGGCATGATGCCCTAATTGTCAAACTATGTATTTTGAGTGAAATTTGATGGTTAGAGGAGGGAAGTTGTAGAAACGCTTGGGGGAAATAGATTTTGATGAGCCTTCAAGTATGTGTAGACATAACTAAAGGTGTTTGAGGCCTTGGTTGGCTATGTAGCAGCCTGGAACAATGTTTTTCAATAAACCCCTTTGGAATGGCATAAAGTGAGGGTTTCATGTTTTAATGTCATAGGAAGTGACTCTTTGATCAAAATTTGTGGATTTGGAGGTTTTGTAGACTGGTAAGTGATTTTCCATGAAGATTTAGGGTTGGAAAGGAATTTGAGTGGGTGATGCTTTGTTAAAGTGACCTAATTGAGGTCTAAGACAACGTAGTTGCATGATTTTGGAGAAGTTGGTCCAAAGTGAACTATGTTGCTTTTGAGATATGATTTGTAACATGTTAAAGGATATCTATAAATTCAATTGGTTAGAGGATTTGAGATTGGATCTGAGAGTTTTGGTCCAGAAACTAGGTCTATAGACCTACAAGGGAATTTGAGTGAATTTGTGAAGAGTTGGAGAGATAGGTTTAAAAGGGTTGCAAAGTTGTTTCTAAAGGCTTGGATTGTGATTGTAGGTTGATTTCCTTCCTGATCTACATCAAAATTTATTGTTTCCATCAAACATTTGTAATTCAAACAATGTAATCCCTTAACAGTCCAAATTGTAAAAGGGAAACAGTCTTTGACGGTCTGTTACCCAGATATCATGTTGGTTATAAGAATTCTATTTGAGGCATTGGGATAATGTAGAGAACCTCTACAATAACCTCTCTTAGTTTTTGTTATCTCAAAGTCATTTTTCCATGGTGTCCAATTTTGACTTAATGGAAAAAAGTGTCAATTGCAAGCAATGTAAAGTTGCAAAGTGGTGCAATTTTCATTCTACAACTCGTGTGACCAAATAGACTATTCCAACATGTCTAAATGGGTATGTTTATGCTAGGAATGGTCCTATTTTTTACCCAAACATGCGGAATCGCTCTAAGTTACATTCAACTAGATCGATCTCTTAAGAGTTTAAAGTGCAAAAGGGAAGGAATCTTTAATGGACTATTACTTGAAAACTGTGATGCTTAAGAACTCTTCATCTAAGCCTATAGGATTCTGTTGGGCCCCTCTATAATAACCTCTCTCATTTTTTGTTTTCTTTGAGTCGTTTTCCCATGGTGTCCAGTTTTCACTTGATAGAAAAAGTGTCAAATGCAAGCAATTTAAAGTTGTAAAGTGGTGCAACTTTCGTTCTATAACTCATGTGACCAAACGAATTGTTCCAACACATCTAGATGGGTATATTTATACTAGGCATGGTCCTCTTTTTCACCCAAACACATGGAATCGCTCTAAGCTACGTTCAATCGACTCGATCCCTTAAGATTTCAAAGTGCAAAAGGGTAGAAATCTTTGACGGGCTATTACTCAGAAACCGTGGTGCTTACAAAATCTTTGTTTGATCCTCTGAGATCATGTTGGGCCCCTCTACAATAAACTCTCTCAGTTTTTTTTATCTCAGAGTTGTTTTCCCGTGGTGTCCAGTTTTCACTTGATGGAAAAAGTGTCAAATGCAAACAATGCAAAGTTGCAAAGTGGTGCAACTTTCATTCTACAACTCATGTGACCAAACAAACTATTCTAATGTGTTTGAATAGGTATTATTCTAGGAATGGTCCTCTTTCACACTCAAACACGGAGAATCGCTCTGAGCTACGTTCAACCAGATCGATCCCTGAAGAGTCCAAAGTGCAAAATAGTTGCAAACTTCAACATGTTGTTACTCGAATATCGTGATACTTAAAAAATTTTTGTCTAAGCTTATGGGATCATGTTGGGCCCCTCTACAATAACCTCTCTTAGTTTTTGTTATCTTGGAGGCATTTTCCCATGGTGGTGAATTTTCACTTGGGAAAAAAGTTGTCAAATGCAAGTAGTTGAAAGTTGCAAAGTGATGCAACTTTCATTTTGCAACTTGTGTGACCAAAATGATTGTTCCAATACATCTGAATATATATTTTTACACTATGAATGGTCCTCTTTTACACCCAAACACACAAAATTTCTTTGAGCTACGTTCAACTAGATTGATCCCTTAAGAGTCCAAAGTGCAAAATAGCTACAAACTTCAACATGATGTTACTCGAATACCATGATGCTTAGAAACTTTTCGTCTAATCCTATGGGATCATGTTGGGCCCCTCTACAATAAAATCTCTTGGTTTTCACTATCTCGGAGGCATTTTTCCGTCGTGGAAAATTTTCACTTGGGGAAATAGTTGTCAAGTGCAAGTAGTTCAAAGTTGCAAAGTGGTGCAACTTTCATTCTGCAACTCGTGTGACCAAACAGACTATTCCAATGCATTTGAATACGTATTTTTACGCTAAAAATGGTCCTCTTTCACACACAAACACACGGAATCACTCTGAGCTACATTCAATCAGATTGATCCCTTAAGAGTCTAAAGTACAAAATGGCTGCAAAATTCAACATGTTGTTACTTGGATACCATGATGCTTAGAAACTTCTCATTTGATCCTATGGGATTGCATTGTGCCCCTCTACAATAACCTCTCTCGGTTTTCACTATTTCGAAGGAATTTTCACTTGGGGAAAAATTTGTCAAATGAAATAATTAAAAGTTACAAAGTTTTGCAACTTTCATTTTGCAACTCATGTGACCAAACAGACTATTCCAACGCAACTGAATGGGTACATTTACGCTAAGAATGGTAATGCAAAAGGGAAGCAATCTTTGACGGGCTATTACTCAGAAACTGTGATGCTTACAAACTCTTTGTCTGAGCCTATAAGATTGTGTTTTTTCCCTCTACAATAAACTCTCTCAGTTGTTATCTCGGAGTCATTTTCCTATGGTGTCCAGTTTTCACTTGATGGAAAAAGTGTCAACTGCAAGTAGTGTAAAGTTACAAAGTGGTGCAACTTTTGTTTTGCAATTCGTGTGACCAAACAAACCACTCCAACGCGTCTCAATAGGTACGTTTACAATAGGCATGGTCCTCTTTTGCATTGAAACACTACTTCATCTACTATGAATATTATATTTTGTAAGTGTTATGAAGATTATGTATCATTTACTTAATTGAGTTGTTCCAATCAAAGGATTAAATATATTGGAATTTTTTTATGAATCATTTCATGGAATACCAATTGAAAACCTTTTTTTTCTTTTAGATAAATAATTTCATGGAACTCTTTGGATTAAACTAAATTGAGATATGTAAGAACAAGGGAGCATTAGGAAATACATTGCTCAAGGATCTTAAATAAGCCTTCTTGGTACAGGGTCACCAAATGTATTTTGTGTTAATATTGTCAAAAGAGGTCTTTTGATAGTTTTAGGTGTGTTTGATTTTTTTCAATTAAATAAAGTCCTAATAGACCATCTAATAGGTAATTAGGAGTTATTGAGTTTATATTGTCACATTTTTGCAAAATTGTCAAAAGTGCAATATTGAAAAGTTGTAAAAGTGCAAAAGAAAATGTAAAATTGAGGAAGTCCACGGTCATGGGAATTCAAAGCACAGTTAGAATAGTTGTAATAGGTTTCTTAAGGTTTAAAATATTTTTTAAACTTGATGGATGAAGGTTGTTGGAGGTTTTTCTGAAAGACTGAATAATAAAGCTCATGTTTTCATTGAAATTATGTATCTTTTCTATTGAATATTATTGTTGCAGAGTATTTGCATGACCTATACGGCCTGATGGTAACTCCAAATTGATTTGAATTTTTGTTTAAGTGTCCTATCTATCATTTTTATTGAGTTTGAGGTATTCCCATTGGGGTTGTAGAATCTTATTGAGTTTTCCTTGTAGGCAGATCTGAAACTCCAATTTTAAGGTTTTGAAGACATAAAAATGTGATTATGGCCCATTCCATTGACTGTAACTCCTATAGCTAAGTGGAATGGGACCAATATGGTATTACTTAGTTGATTGAATGGTTTTGGGAGTAGGATAGGTCATTTGTGGGTTTGGGCATGATGCCCTAGTTGTCAAATTTGAATGTTTTGAGTGAAATTTTATGGTTAAAGGTGGGTAGGTGAGGAAAAATCTTGGGATAAAAAATTTTGGTGATATATTAAGCATTTGAAATCCATTTGAAGCATGTTTAATGCATTGGTGAAGTGTAAAGAATTTGGGAAGTGGGATTTTTAACAAACCCCTTTGTAACTTGCTAAAAATGAGGGTTTTGTATAAAGAGGACTTAGTGAGCGGTTCACTGGCTAAAAATTGTAGATTTTGTGGTTTTATAGATTGATAAATGACTGTGTATAGGTATTTGGAGTTGGAAGATTGTTTAGAGGAGAGTTTCTTTGTAAACTAGGCCTATTTGACTTAAGGGGACAACGTAGAAGCATCAATTTGAGGGATTTGTTCCAAAGAATTATATGATATTTTGAGATATGTTTTGGTATTCCTTAAATGGTTTTTGAAAATATAATTGGTTAATGGGTTTGAGAGTGGAGTTGTGAGATAGGTCCAAGAAACTAGGTCTCCAGACCTACAAGGCAAATAATGAAATTGTGAAGGGAATCATCCTAGTTAGGGTTTTGGAGATTGAGGGCTTGTTGAAATTAGTTGAATTTGTGATTGGTAATTGAAGGCCTCCCTGCTCTGCATCACTTCTCTCCCGTTGCAATTTTGGGTGGATTATTACTTTCAAAGTATTGGGAATGCTTTGCCTATTTTCTAGTTGGCAGTTGTCATTCTAGAAGGTCCATCTCTTGATATATTTTATACTCATTCTTAATCAATTATCAAGTTAATAATCAATGCATTTATTTATAGTTAATCTTTTCTTTTCAATTTGTGCAATTTTTGAATTTGTAACTCTACTAGTATTCCTAGAAATACTGAAGTTATTTAGCATCAACTAATAAAGTTTTTTAGCATCAATCAATTAATATTCAAGACAAACCATGAAGGACAACAATGATCAATGCTAGGGCTAACCAATTAATAAGTATACATGTGAATAAGTCAAGATGTACATGTGAATAAGGGAAGCAAAATTACTCAAAAACATGTAAGCCTTGAAGTATACACATGAATACACAGTATACACAAATTAATACAAAGTATATGCATGAATACAAGGTATACACATGAAAACACATAAGTCACAAAGTATACATTGGAATACACGTAATTCACAAAGTATACACATAGGTTGTAAAGTATACACTTGAATACACATAACTCATATCTATTGAACCATGGATTTATAATGCAAATATGGACACCATCGATAAAAAAGATTTGTATTAACCAAATATCCATGTAGGAATACATCAATATATGTCGATATAAGTATAAAATATAGGTACAAAATAACCATATAGGAATACAACAAAGGGCTCTAGAATCAAAGGTCATCGCTCTCCATGCTCTCGAAATAAACTCTTGCAATTTTCTTATCGATCAGATGGAAATACGTCTATCACTCATTTATGTTGCAGTCAAGGAGTGCTCCTAGTGCTCCTCCTAGGATTTAGTTCTTGGTCAAGTCTTATATGTTATAATAAGAAGTAAAGACATTAATATATAGAAATTACATTTTAAAAAAATGATATTTTTAACAAAATAATCACTTACCGCCATCTGATGATCACTCTCCATGAGCTCGAAATATTCAAATGCCCATGTTGAGGCATGTTGAAGCCCTATATAAACCATCTAAATAGAAATTAAACTATGAATCAATAATGGTTTGATTTTTCACTAACATCTATAACAACGAATGTAAATTGAAATTTAGTAATTTGCCTCATACCTCCCCTATCAAAGCCATCAAGGATTCTATAGCAAATGAAACACCGATCTCCATTTCCCTTTGAACATTTGGAGGTGTTTCCCCTTGCAACATCTAAAAATAAAACAACAAATTTTTCAATCACAAAAACTAAAATAGTGATCCATGTCATGACTTATAATGTATGAGATAATGAACAAAATTTTGAGTACTTATTAAACTATATATTTCTGACTATCATGCCTACTATTTTCCCTATCCATAGCTTGTTCAAAAGAACGTGTTTTTAGGCTTTTACCCATAGCAGAAAGTTAGTGAATCACTTGATAAAATGCTTTTGTAGACATGTACGATAACTATGGTGGCATAGAGAAGGCAGTGAACTATTTGAAAAAATGCCTCAAAGAAGTGAGGTCTCATGGCGATGGGATGCCATTACAAACAAATGCACATCATGGCATTCCATCACTATAAGATCGCATTTCTTTCAAGTATTTTTTAAAACAACTTATTGCCTTCTCTATGGTATTATTGCTTACTATTATGCTTTGATAGAATTTTTTCCAAGCATCCATAGTTTGTTGGAAAACACCTATTGTAGTTTGATAAAATTATTTGGTACACATGTATGGAAAATATGGTATCATAGAAAAGGTAGTGAGTTGTTTGAAGAAACGCCTCAAAGAAATGTGGTCTTATGGTGATGAAATGGCATTCCATCACCATGAGACTTCATTTCTTTGAGGCATTTTTTCAAACTACTCATTGCCTTGTCTATGCTATTGCTTACTATTATGCTTTGATAAAAAAAATTCCAAGCATCCATAGTTTGTTGGAAAACACCTTTTTAAGCTTTTAGCCATAACAATGAGGAAATGAACTGTTTGATAAAATGCTTTGGTAGACATGTATGGAAAATGTGGTAACATAGAAAAGACAATGAGCTATTTGAAAAAGTGCCTCAAAGAAATTAGGTCTCATGGTGATGGAAATCACCATGAGACCACATTTCTTTGAGGAATTTTTTCAAACAACTCATTTCCTTGTCTATGCTATTGCTTACTATTATTCTTTAATATATTCCTTCCAAGCATCCATAGCATAGACAAGGCAATGAACTATTTGAAAAGATGCCTCAGTAAAAAGTGGTCTCATGGAATGCCATGACAAGAAAATGCAATTGGAAGCTACTCCTACTTATTACTTAAATGCTATGTGAAGTAATTACATCACTACTTATGTTGACTTTCTAAACAACTATATTGTAGTTGAAATTTTGTCATCTATCAACATCTAGTTATTAGTTATGGAATGTGAAGAAATGCTTTGAGTTTGAAAGATGTGTAATGCAACGTAATAAACAATATGAATATAAACTACACAAATATATTAAGTATAATTTATTAGTTAAACTTTTTATTCTATTACATGCATGTAGGTTTGAGTAAATCCACTAGCATTGGGAGGTGTTCCCTTGAAACCTCCAATATTAGCCTATTCAACAACCAAAATCACATATTATAATACCATTCATAAAACAATGCTATTAACATGTAATAAATTTATAATTGTTACTAGTTACATACCTCAATGGTAGGTGCAGTGGATAAATAAGTAAGTGTAGGGCCGGTGTATCCAGTATCAACACTGTGACTCTGCAATTTTATTAAAATCATAAAACTAAATTAGTTAATCTTGCATTTCAAAATCAAAATTTAATAAATTAAATTCAATGAACATGCTAAATTTTACCTGGGTATTAATGCCATAGGCCTCATGCAAAATGTTAGCTGCCCTCGCCATCTCCATAGTTGTAGATGGATCTTGCGTAGCAACCTCCTGAGTGTCGATGGGGTCATATGAACAAGTCACCCCACAAGATTGACACAAAGGGGATCGAAGCCCGCCACTCAAAGAATCCCCTAGATGGCCTTGTAGAATAGGGTTGGCATGCTGGATGACACTCTGGGTCAAAGAGTTGATGGCCTGCAAAGTCTCTACATCGACACTCTCCTTCGCGATGAAAGGGATAATGATGTGTGCATGAGGTGGCCTAGTGAGAGGTCATCTCCCTTGCCTCGTAGGATCCTGTTATGCACCGGATCTATCTTGAGCCAACCCCCCACCTCTCCCCTAGAAGTCCTTCATATCAAAATAATTTAGGATTTTGTTGAAGGTGAACTCATAGTATAGTTTCCTAAGGAAATACTGTGGAACTTCACAATTGTTGCATGGTGGGTAATCAAAAACCATGTAGGTCACCTATCCCAAAAAAGTTCCTAATCTATTGGTGGTGACACCAATGAATGGGAAACCTCTTCGCATTGAGGGTAATATTTTCATTTGTGCATGGATTAATGAATAATAAGCACAAATCACCTTTTGTAATTTTTAAATCTTTTACATCTTTATATGATAATTTATCTTGGTAATAAGCCCTAGCCGCCTGCATCCTATCTTTCCAACCAGTTAATTGTTTACTAATTGAATCTACATGTTTTAACATTTCTTTGAGTGAAGTTTCTAGGGTTATTCTTTCCACAGTTGAACTATTTGAATCGTTCAACCTCTTGATTAAATCCTTAATTTTTATTATTATTGTTCTCAATTTCACTCATTAATTTTTACTGAGTGTCAGAAGGATGTTGAGGGATTGGTGGAGGAGATTGTTGTTGTGCTTGATTAACTTGAGGATTTTGTTTTTGTTGTTCTTGCTATGCTTGTTGAGCATTTTATTCCTCTTGTTGTTGTTGTGCTTGTTTAGGATTTTGAGGAGGATTTGTAGGTTGATTAACATCTCCTACAAATTCAAAAAATAAATATAAAAAACAACGTAAAACTAAAAAATTCAAAACAAAAAATAAACAATTCTTACCTCTCAGACCTCCTTGTCGATGTGGTGGCATCCTGGCAATGAAACAACAATAGTTTGATGAAGAATTTTGTAAAATAGCTCCTCCCAGAATGCGAGCGCAAAAATTTGGGGTTTTGGCCGCGAGCAAGAAAAAATATAGTCACAAGTTAGAATGATTTCGATTTCTTTTTTTTTAAAATTTTAATAGCTAATAATGCGCTTGCATTATAATGTGCTCACATTATGAGCTTTCAAAGCTTTTTTAAAAATTTGGCCACAAATTGGTTACCCATCTTTTTGCACCCACCCTTATCCATATCCTTATCCTTCTATATCAGTCATATTCCTAAAAATTTAGAAAAACAAAAAAAAGAGAAGAAAAATAAATTAAAAATTAAAAATTAAAAAGAAATCATTCATCTAATGGTGAAGACCACTTCTTGTAGCATCTTGGATAGGTGCCATGATGAAAACTTGGAAAACATGTGTCATGAGTAATCCATTACCCTCTTGCACTCTACACTTGGGGACAAGTTTCATCCATACTATCCTACCTACCACACCCCCTTTATCCCTCATTTCCTATCCATTATCCTATCTAAATCCATCCCCCTTTTCCCTCTTTTGATCTCGACAAGGCTAAGGATCTTCATATACATCATGCATTATATCCTTACATCCTTCTTATCTTATCCATATCATTCATTCCCTATCCCTCATCCTATCTAAATCCATCTTCCCTTCCTATATTTAATCTTGATGAGGAGCCTAGGGGTCAAATATCAATGCATCCATATCCTATCCACTTGATCTTGATCATCCTATCCATATCCTCCATCCTACATCCCTTATCCTACTTCCATCCTCATATCCTATCTAATTCCCCCCTCTTTTCACCCATGATCTTGATAAAACTAGGGGTCAAATGTCAATGCATTTACATCATTTATGCACTATCCTTCCATATCATACATCAATCGTCATCTTCCATCTATGACTGCACTACCTATAGTGTGGGGCAACCACCTATTATCCAAAATCCTCTCTCCTATCCATGGAATTCCTCCATGTCCTTCCATCCTTTACCATGCCTTGGTTCTCCCTTGTCATTGGATGTCATTCAATCCTCCATCCAATCTTATCCAATCCATTTATCCTCTATCCTTCCAATCCAACCATCCCCATCCAATTCCATCCAATGTAATCAAGCCTAATCCATGCAATCCAATCTTGCAATCTAGCCCAACATCCATGAGCAATCCATTATATCAATCCAAAATTGTTGATAATCTAGTGATCCACTTTAATCCATTATCATCATAAAGATGTGTATTTCACAATCCTCACATTGTTTTGGGATGTGTCCTTCCCACATCAAACAATGTTGTCGTCATCATCATCATCATCATCATCATCATCATCATCAATCAATCCATCAATCAATTTTCAGCTTAACTTGGAGCATAGTCCATGGTTGCTTTTGGTTTGTTGTGCATGCTTGCTTGGTGCTTGTGTGTTTTATCATTTTTTGCATTTCTCATGGTCTTCCATATCATGGTGTTATGGGGCATATGTTTGCACTTGACCTATTTTCTTATCACATACTTGGTACATTGTCATCCTAGTTCCTTATACCTTGGTGCATAATGTTAAGTACAATATTAAATCTAGGTTGCTCATATCATTGCGACATGATGATCCTCCATCGTCCCTCTCCATCCATATTTTCATCATCCTTATCTATTTTTCTCTATCCTTTTATCCTTCATCCTTTAGTCCTCTCATCCATTTCGAGAGCACACTCGTATTCTTTGAACCTGCATGTCCCTCAAGGGAGCATACCACTACCTCCTCGTCATCTTCCTCATCCTTGCTAGTGACTGGGGCATCATGCTTCTAGTCCTAATCCCTTTCCTATCCTCTATATTTTATTCTTTGAAATGATGTTACTTCTCTTAGTTGCAACATCATCTCAAAGGGGGGCAAAATGTAGACACTGAAAAAATGTCCTAAACCTACGAACATCATTTTTCACATTAATTCTTCCTCCTCCTTGAATAATTAAATAATTTTAATTATTTGATTATTCCCTAAAATCATATTCTCCTATTAATTAAATAATTATTAATTATTTTATTATTTTATTTTATCCTTATTCCTCCTTGATTAATTTATTTAATTACGTCACTAATTAATCCTTTTTTCCCTATAATTAAATAAATTTTTATTTATTTATTTATTCATTTTCATTTTTCTACTATAATTAAATAATAATTATTAATTCTTATTTATTTAATTATTTTCCACTTTGTCTCTTTCCTCCACTTTTAATTAAATTGTTATTTTAATTAAAAGTAAATCTTCTCCCTTTCTTCTATAATTAAATAATCATTTTTATTTTTATTTAATTTACTTTACCAACCTCTTTTTCCATGCCATTCTTATCTCTTCATCTCATTTAATTTTCACCCTTGATCATGTAACAAATTACCTTTTAATCTTCACCATCCATCCTTAATAAACCATGTTTTTTACCTAACCCTATTTCTATTTGTTTCTAAGCAATCTCATCCATTGATCAACATCATTCTTCATCTTTCAATCCTAACCCTTCATTTGAAATTGACTTTCTATAAATGAGGTTTCCCATCTCCTTTATTTCAACATCTTTTATCCTACTATTATGCTGCTAGATTCATGAGCAACCACATTCAAATCTTCAACAACTCAATATAGTACATTCAATCTTTCGAGGTTTGTGTGTATTTGATTTCTTTTAGGTTTGCATGTATTTTGGTTTGATTTTTATGTATATTTCTATTATATCCATTTTACATGCATACACAAATGAAAAAATATAATAAAAAATAAATTATAAAATCAAGTGATAATTTTACAATTAATTTATTAAATAATAGATATATAATTTTAGTTCTGTCTTTTTATTTGTGTCAATGTTTAAATCTTAAACAATGACTATTTCAGTATTAGATAATATTGTTTTGTATTCAACTATGTTAGTTATTCAATTAATCATGGGGAAGAAGAGAGTGTTCCAAAACATTCATTGAAAAAACTAACACACTTGAATCTAAAGTAATATTATCTAATCTATATAAATAAACTAAGAAAAACTCATACCAGTCACTCCACTATTTTAAGAAAAAAATTCAAATTATATATTATTAAATAAAAATCACATAAAAATATTTTAATGTTACAAAATTAATCAATAAGCAATTCCATAAAAACATCCTTAAAAACTTAAACAAGATAATTATAGTCTAATTTTTATTTTTTTTAAATTATAAAAACTTATACCCGAAAACCATGGCATGCTACTTCTTAATTTTGTTTGTTTGAAAATTTCTTCAAACTTTCTATCTTATTTCGTGAAATTTTTCTAAACAGTCGTATTAAATATTTTCAAATTATAGGCTATTTTCTAGGCTTTCATTTATTTGAATTTATCTATTGGAAATCTTTTAAAAGTTTTATGATATATTCTCAAATTATATACTATTTTGAGGTCTGTACTTGTTTCAAATCTTCTTCAATTTTCTCTTTTAGAGATTTTCTAATAATTCTGTTATATATTTTCTAATTATATACTATTTTTCAGATCTACATTTTTTTTTTTTTCAATTTGATTTTATGTAGAAGAAATTTTCGACAATTCTATTATATATTTCTCTTATCCATGAAATTTTTCTAGCAATTCTATTATATATTTTCCTGCATTTATTTTTTAAAAATTTCAAACTGTCTCAGCCATGAAATTTTTCTAACAATTCTATTATATATTTTTGACTTATATACTATATTCCAAGCCTGCGGCTGCATACTATTCCTGATTATCGATGAACGTTAATCGGCCTGCATGTTCTCAAAGCCAGCTCCACGTTCAAAGATTTGATATCCAGAAAGAAATCCACATAACAATCTTAAATTCATATCATTGGACTTTTTCATGACTGCTCACTCATGCAAACGGAGAGGCCAAGGTTTTGACTCCATTCAACCGCATTGAGAAACACAATTTCGGCGAGGAAATCAGAGTTTTTTAAAGATATGTCATAGATGAATCCGCCATAAACAATGCGATACAATCCTTGACCAAGCTTCCATTGGATTCTGAGTAACCACTTGCATGCATATAAATAAGTATTCAAAACAAGCACGGATCTTACAACTTGGATGGTTTTGATATTGTAGAAAAGATTTCAAGGAAGAAATTTTGAGCAGATTAACCCATGACAACGTTTAGCAGTCTGGGATTTATATTGGGTTTGATAGTGTGTATTGGAATTAGCAATGTAGCTTATGGGTTAAATAACACAAGATCAGGAACTCCAGATGGATCTGAAGAATGGGGTTATGTTGAAGTCAGGCCAAGTAATAAGTCTATTACTTAACTTCTTTCTTACAATCTTTTCACCTGTAATTTTGTACTGATTTCAGTGGTTGTGCAATTCAGAAGCACATATTTTCTGGTGGCTTTATTACAGTCCTCAAAAGACAGCAGATAGTAATTGGCCTCTTATTCTGTGGCTGCAAGGGGGACCGGTTGGTTCTCATAGTTTTTCCTTGTCATTAGTGTTGATTCATTTTATTTTATCTTGTGTTGGAACAAAATGCTTTCTAGTTCAAGATTACATATTCTGATTGTTTGACCCATGTACAAACTTTGTAGGGAGCTTCTGGAGTTGGAATTGGAAACTTTTTGGAAATTGGTCCACTGGACAATGAATTGAATCCTAGAAACACAACATGGTTGCAAAAGGGGCATGTGTTATTTGTGGTAATGTGTCTTACATTATGTTCAACTCAATTTGTATTGTGAGTCTGAAATTTATGTTGCAGAAGTAAGACATGGGCATAAATTGTTTCAGTATCTTTTAGCTGTTGGATGAAACAGTCTGTATGCATATCAATTTTGGTATTTTTGAATTTGATTGTGTGCAAGTTTTTGTATCAACGTTTCGTCTTTTTGAGCTCTCTATTCTGATGATGGATGAGCTCTCTATTCTGATGATGGATCACGGAGTGTGATCCAAAACGTTGATACAAAAACTTGCACACAATCAAATCCACAAACACCAAAATTGATATACTTACAGATTGTGAAAATCTAATAGCATTGACAGTCTATATACATTTAATTTAATTTGATGAATCAATATTTCCAATGGTTCATACTCACTCTTGTTTCTTGTGATGCAACTACTGTGAATTGAATACTCCTCTCAGGATAGCCCTGTTGGGACAGGTATTATAAGATCCTCCCATTCAACCCATTTCTATACATATTCAATGTGAATCACAGTATTAATTCATATATATTAATTTAATTCATATATATATTGAAATTAATAGTTGATGGCCTTCTTTTAGAATCTAAATTTTGGCTTTGGTGCAGGTTTTAGCTATGTAGAAAATGATACACTTACAGCTAACTCGGATGTGGAAGTAACTGCTGACCTCTTAAGTTTCTTAAAAGAGTTCTATGGTGGAAATAGTACTCTACAAAACAACCCTTTATTTATAGTTGGGGAATCATATGGAGGAAAGCATGCAGCTATGATAGGCCTTGCTTTAAGCAAAGCGATTGCTGTTGGAGATATCAACGTTAATCTTGGAGGTAAATTTATAAACAAATAAGATTGTTTTTGGATTCAACTGTGTTAGTTTTTAACTCTCATTTTTTGATGATAGATCATTGAGTGTGATCTGAAACATTCTTAAAAAACTAACACAGATGAACCTAAAAGAAATCTTATCTAATATATATAGATTATGAAAAATTCATGTCAACTATTGAAAAAAAAATTGATTACAAATATACATACATAACATAATATAATACTTGTGCGTTCTCTACTCATTATTTTATTTATACATATATAACTATTAAAGAAGTCCAATCTGCATGTAGTTCTCTGAAAACCCAAGAAAATTTCTCTTGTGTTAGACAATCTATAAGTTTCTGTAAACACAGAGAAAAGGTTGTCAACTTACCAATTTACCATGAAAGTTCATAAATTTCCATCATTACTAAATTCTGCATTCTAAATCTTCTTCTTTTTCCCAGGTGTTCTTTTGGGTGACAGCTGGATCTCCCCAGTAGACTATGTGGTAAGCTTTATATATTAAAACTAAATCATATCATTCAATTTTATTTTTTCTTTAATTAATAGTGAAAGCATTTTTTTTTTAATTTTTAAAATACTATGAACAGCTTTCATGGGGACCTCTTCTTAAGGCTGTGTCACGATTGGATGACGACGCCATGGAAGATGTCAATAGGTAAGCGCAAATCCTTTTCTCTTGATTTTCAAACATATATTGAAAATAACTATATATATAATTACATTTACAATTATTTATCTCTCAACTTGATATCAATAGTTACTTCTCAACTTTGATGGGTTAACATAACATACGTTTTTATGACAAATTCTTTCTTAAACTTAAAATTATTTTTCATAGTATAAATAATTTATTTAAGTATATGAAGAGCAAGGTTTTTTTTGACTAACATTAATGGAAAGGAGAGGTTTGCTTTCACTATCATAGATAAGGGGAGAGACTCATTTTAAGTAGTATCAAATAGAGGGAAAGGTTTATTTCAAGGTGAGACAATTTTGTTCAACAACATTTCTAAGAGAGAAGAAGCTTATGGGTAAATCCACAAAACTGGTTTACAATACTAGTGAGAAGGAAAATTGCAAAAAACATCCTCATGGAAAAAAATTTGGTTTTGGGGGTTCGAACGAACTTTTGGTTTCGAACCCCCCTTCGAGCGAACCTATTAAATGTTGGGTCTCACCATATTTCACATTTCCTAGAATAAAAAACAAAGGGAAACTTTGTGGAAAGGGAGTTCACTCGAACCTAGGTTCATTCGCACCCCCCTTTTCCCCCTTCTCCCCCTTGGCACCAAATTCCTCCAAAATTTTTCCCTTTGAAGTTCAAGTTGAGGATAAAAATGGAGGAGACTTCATAGACCAACTGGATGATGGTGGTCCTTAGAACGAGTTATCTATCGAATATAGTTTTAATATGTTTTGGTTTTATTATGTATTTGATTTTTTAGTTTGATTAAACAAACTTTTCACCGAAATCAAGCTCTTTGTTTGCACATGTGGAAAAATAGTAGATTATCAAAATAAAATTCTTAGAAATATGTGCAAGCTAGGTATTGATGTCTTTGATCCAGTAAAAAAAAAAGGTTGAATTTCGATACATAAATTTTTTTTATGTTGTATACAGTTCGCCTATGTCTGAATTGTAATTGGTTTGACTTTTAAATTTGATCGAGGAAAAAATATTCAATAAAACACTATGAAACCAAATGAAAGGGTTAGATATCATAGTTACAAATCTAAATTCAAAAAAATTATAATTTTATTCTTCATGGAAAAAAGTTATGTTGTAATACAGTGAGCATCACTGCTTAAAAATGGTATTTATTGAAAAAAAAAAAACTAGTTTTCAAAGGAGATGGAAAAAGAAATGCAATTTGATTCCAAAATTTTTGAAAAAAAATATATTTAGAATCTACAAACAAAATGTCACAAATCACTAGTTTGCATCATCTTCAAATTCCTCACGGTTTAGTCGCTATAGGTGCCCGAAAGTGAAGATTTAGTTAGAAAAAATCAGTTTAGTGTCCAGTTTAACCAAAAATCGTAAACCAGTATTGTGAGATCACCCTTATAGATTATTGAATACTATATTTAATATATTATTCATTCTATAAATGTATGGTTTCTACATCAATTATTATAGTGCATAATTGTAAATTAAATGGAAAGAAATTTTCTCTTCCTAAAAAATTATTACAAAAGATATATAAAAATTTATAAAAGAAAATATAGAAATTTCTATTCAGCCTAGAGATTTAGCCCAATACAAGAAGGAAATTTGAATAATTTATTTCCAAAGAACATACTTACATTTCAAGAGGTAAATAAAGAGCTAACAAAATGTGAAATTGAGACAAGGTAGCTATGCAATCTAGGTAAAGCATAAATAAAGGAGAGATCATTTTGAGGTAACAAAACATTAAAGTGTTAGAGGAGGCAACAAAACAATAAAGTCAAGTACTATAAATATGAGAGATTATGACATTTCAAGTGGGAGTACAACAAAAAGAAGGTTGAGATGTAAAATTGGTAATGAAAGCAATAAAACAATATGGTAACTCCACATGTTTATCTATGCAAAGTAGTTCAAATGATGTTTGGTATAAAGATTTAGGAGAAAATCAATGGTCCATAAGAAAGAAAGTTTGAAATCTGTTGAAATAGATGGAATGTGACAACAAAAAGATAATTCTTGTTGATTATTCTAATCATAATAAAGAAGGATATGGTGATGTAGCTAATAAGATAAAAAAAATTTAAAAATGGTGTAATAAAATATTTTTCTAACATGAAATCAAACTTAAAAAAACTTTCTTTTAGTTCATTTAATTACAAAGCAAGAGTACAAAGTTAAATTTGACAAAGATGTGTGTTTGATTAAAGATTTATGTTGAATGGAGGATATAAATCCCATTTGCTTTAGGTATCTTTTAAAGAGGCATATACAAATTTGATGCAAGAGGTGCACGTAAACAAGTTTTTCTAGCAAAGTATGAGAATAATACTAGTGTATTATGACATTTAAGGTTTAAGGTTTGGTCATCTTAGTTATGAAATGCTCTATTTAATTACAACATTAGACATGGTATACGGACTTACTAATTTATAATTCATATTCAAATGTGTAAAAATAAATTGTATACATAAAACAACATACATGAGTCTGAGTAGCTTTGAAAATTAAGGACTGCAAAGAGCAAGATAACCACTTCAAGTGGAGCATAGTGATATCATTCCCTAGTCTTATTGTAGGTGCAAAATATGTATTAACTTAATTGACAATGAAGTTAAAAGTAAGGTGCTTCAAATTTTTATGATATTTAAAGCCCTAATTGAAAATGAGAGTGGGAGAAAAATTAAAATTTTAAAAAAAATTCCTTTCACATCAAGTTGGATACATCTAAAAATGTGTCTTAAAATTGCTTCTATAACTAAAATGTCCTCATATCATATAAAAACTAACAATAGGACTTTCAAAATATTTTTTGACAAAGAAGGTAATAGAAAACAATTCTAACTCTCATATGCATGCCTTAGAAATGAAGTTGCAAAAATAAATAATAGGACATTAGATGAAATGGCATTGAGGTGTGTGCACTTAAAACTAGGAATTTGTTCTTAAAATGGACGGTGGGCCTAGCTTGATTGACTAAATCAGTCTATTGTAGGTAAGAGATCACGAGATCTAATCTTTAACTCTTCTTCTATTAATGACTACAATATATATATATATATATATATATACTACCTGTCATATTACTTTTAAGAAAATGAAAATAGTAGGTGGGTTAAACTACAAGTAAAAATGGAGCAAGTACACCCAGTACTTGGCAACTGGTAGCATAGCACTGTGTAAACAACAATTGCATAAACCATGACATACCAGCCAGTAATCCTGTACCAGAATCAAAATATTTGGTAAATTATGAGTACATAAGGACTATCTTCTGATTTCCTTACTGATTTCTAGATGGAAATTTACTTTTGGGACAGGATTGCTTTAGAAATCCAGGAACAAGTAGAAAGGGAAGATTATCTCAATGCCACAAACACTTGGAGTTATTTGGAAGGACAAGTTCTGACATACTCCAATCAAGTGGTATGTTTGTTTTCAAATACAAATAGCCAATACTTTTTAAAAATGGTTAAATTATCAGTTGAAATCCTCTCTCTGTTTTATGCAGAACTTTTACAACTTCCTTCACGACGAATCATACAGTGGTACTGTTGCCTCAGCTGCTACAGAGTCCATGAAAAGCTTCTCTAACAATACTCCTCGACACTATGCACAGTATCTAATGTCCATCAATAACAAAGGCCAAATTAAACCAGCAGGTTCTTCAGACCTTTTCACTGTGATGAATGGGCCGATTAGGGAAAAACTCAAAATCATTCCACCAAATGTAACGTAAGAATTTCTTTTATATCTGTATTGAATATTGAAACTGAGGGCATTCCTTACTATCTCCATTTTGATTGTTTTCCCCCCTTCCAATTAATGAAATTGAGTCCCTTTACAGAATCAGTTGTGCATAACATCAATTCTGTTTTTGTTTCAGATGGGATGAGTTATCAGATGTCGTTTTCAGTGCTTTGATGAATGACTTCATGCAGAGTGCAGTTGACAAGGTAAGAAAGTTTATATCCAGTTCTCAGCAGTTTGATAACAATAATAGATGCATTAAAATAAACCATTAAAGACAACAAGTGATCTGGTTGTCTCTAAAATAAGCTATAAAAGGAAAAGTGTAGGCATATGTACCAAAATCCCTTACTGGCTGCAAATCAAATTATAAGGCTTTTTTCTTGAAAAGCTACAACGAATGGATAGTTGTTAGTAGACCAGAGGCATAAGAGGATTGTTTTAAGAAAAAAACTGGTGTTGTTAAGATAAAAATTCATTAACTTCTTGTTGACATATTTCTTACAATAACAAGAGATGATAGTAGACTGAGACTTTGTAAGCTGCACTTTTATAAATGTAAAAAACATTGTTAGAACAATATGAAGTATTCAAATTATCATTTGTAAGGTAGGAGGTGCAACAATAGGTGATGCATCAGCTACAATTAAGTAATGAACAGTGTAGAAATGTAGATCTATATCAGAGAGAAAAGGTGTATTAAGAGGGTGACCATGGTTTACTTGTTTACAGAAAGATTTCTTCAAGACACCTGCAATAAATTGAAGTCAAAGTAAATCAGCCCTTATAAAATATTAAATATTAAAGAAAATTAATTAGAATGCTTATTTGATAGAATTTCTTAAGATTTTGATACTAGTCTTATATTTAATGTCATGATCTTTGTCCTTATAATTTAAGTAGGGAAGATGTTCAAGGTGAGAACAAATGGGGAGATTTGTTAGTCGATTGTCACACAAAGAAAAAACATGATCCTAAGGTTTCTACTAGAAAATCTAATAATTACAAGATATATTTAGTGAAATGGAGTGGTCTATTTTACAAAATTAGATTTCTTTGAATTTAAAGATTCATAATCTCTAAAAAAAATGGGTAGAGCAATCTAACCAATTTTTTATGATGAGTCCCCCGCTACCTATTTGTTTTTTTAAGTGAGAATAAAGCTAGTGTGACACACTCCACAAGAGCTCATGCTTTTCCTTATGAACCCCCTCTATAAAAATTCACTAGTTTTCCTTCTCATTTTCTCATTTTCTTTTGGAGATAACAATATGCAGCTTTCTTAGGAGTATTTGATTCTACACCAAATCAATCTAGTGTGTAAAACCTTATGAGGGAGGTAAACCAGCTAGTAGTTGTGTTGTAGTTATATCATAATATTCTACCAACAAATTTTGCATCTCTAATGGGGGTTGGATACTACAATTTTCTCTTGCTCCTCTTAGGCATTAAAACTAACAAGTTGCTTTGTTGATTTCTTCGTAGATTTTTAAATAGCTCATTGATACAAGTGACAAGACTAACATTTTACATGTCTTTTGTGATTTTCACAATTTTAAAAGAATTTTCCTTATATTATGTTGTACCTCATAAGTTTTCTTTCTACCATGATGGATCACATTCTAATCATATTGCTAGAGCCTACTTAAGAGCAAATGATAGGCATCCATTGGAATCATGTCACATAGCACATCATCCACATAAGGACCAAGTTTGAAAGCAATAAGATAAGATTCATTGACAAGTAAATCTTGTAAGGTATAGATTTTGGAATGTCAACAATCTACAAAATATTTCACCCTTTTTATACTCACCAGATTATTGATAGATTTACCATCTATGATCATTTTGCACACTTTGTCCATACACTTGCATTTTGTCCAAAAGATGCTCTTCTTCTAAATAGCTTATGGAGATCCTTTGTTCTCAAATATCAAGATTCTTTGCAATATCAAGTTCTCTCTCATCTTTGTTTCAACTTCTTCTAGCAAAGATTCTTCTTTTGCACTAGTATTTCCCTTTTGGGGTTTTGTGAGCAATCTCTAGCCTTATGGGCTTCATTACAAATGAAGCATCTCAAGGACTGCCAATCTCCAAAATATTTTCATCCTTAGCTCCTATCTTCAAAGATTTTTCTTCCTCTAAAATATACGTTCACAATACAATTCAAATTTTCTTCTTTGGTAGGTTTGGAGGAATGCCCTCTTTGTTCTAGTTGCTATTACCCCTCTTACTTTCTACTTTGTTTTCTAGTTCAATTTTTCTTCCACCTTTAAGACATATTCATAAGCCTCGTCTATAGTAGGTACCTTCACCAAGAGAAGCTCATCTTGAAGTTTTTTAATCCATTCACATATTTGGTAGTTACTTGCCCTTCATTCTCCTATATATTTCTTTCTATTTTAAGTTGTCTACTATAAGCCTACACTAATTGGTTACTTTGCTTTAAATTCTAAAAAAAATGATAATTAGAAGGCAAGCATCCAACTCTTAGATGTTTTAGCATCTTAGGTTGTAGTTCGATTTTTTTCTTTCCATGTCTTCTCAATCTCTACACATCCTCCACCATAAAGTTGCATGTGACTTCAATTTGGATGCTGTAATTTTCACTCTTTTAGGATCATCCTCATCAATGTCTTCCATCTCAAAGTAATTTGCCAACTCCTAGACCTAGTCTAGGAATAAACTTGTGTTAAGTTCACCTTTAATGTTTAATATATTGGCTTCTTCCTTAGAGACTTGTTTTCCCTAACATCATTTATTGTGTTCTCTTATTCCTCTTTCTAGTCCTCTAGATGTAATCTATCCTTAGTGGATTCTAATCTCCTAAGTCATTCATCAATATTTTTTTGATATCTTGCAATCCTCTACTCCTTCCTAGTTCATGTGGACTCCCCTTTGGGTTGTCCAAAACTACTTTGATAAAAAAACCTATGCCAAGTTGATCACAACAAGGATTGTCAAGTCATTCAAGTCACAAAATTTGATGGCTAGTCAACTAGAAACTCATAAGAGATTCAATAATCCTACCAAAAAGTAAAATAAATCTAAGCATAATCCTAGAAAGATAGGGCATCATCATCTTCATAGTTAAAATCTCAAGGAGAATCTTAGAAGAAGGGGATGCCAACTTGTTCCTATTGCAAGAAAGTTGGTCATGAGGAGTATCATTGTCATACCAAGTAGATTAATGTCTTCACACATTCTTTAGAATAATCACATCAATTTACTATCTTCCTATTCATAGGGACTATCTCTTTCCTCTTCTTCCAAATCATGAAAAGGAAAAGGATATGCTTGCATTGAAAAACTCTTTACACCAATGGATGTTTGACTTGGGTGTTATGCACCACATGGGTTTTGATTGAGAATTTTTTTCTTCTTTGGATCCTTGTTCACTACCACATATTCTCATAGGTGATGATACACTAGGGGGTGTTTTTGGGATAGGTTTTGTTGACATAGGTGAAGGATCATTGAGAATTTTCTTTTTCTTATTGACTTGTCTATTAGCTTTATCTTAACATACTAGATCACTCACATAAGGAAATGTCAAGAAAGTTGATTTCACATTGGATGAAGTAATGATTCGATATTTTAAGGACAACACATTGGCTGCACAAGGAAGGTAAACAATCATTCTTGACAATATGCATTCTCCCACTTAGTGCCTAGTACGAGCCTACAACTTTACTCACTCATTTAGACTCGGTGAGTAGGTTATGGCATGAGTAGTTTGGCCACCTTAACTACTGTTGTCTTTAGTAGCTCAACTCTCAAGATATGGTCACAAGACTCCCTTGTATCTATTTTTTAGATGGTGAATGTGTTGTGTCATGGGTGAGCATCTAGAGGAGAATTTTCTCAAAAGGAAGTCTTAGAGGGCTTCACAAGTCCTCTAGTTGGAACACAATGATCTAGCGAGACCCTTTTCATCCTTATAGCTCACTACATACTCACTTTCATTGATTATAATTCCAAATATACTTGGTTCTATGTCCTTTAATAGAAGGGTGAAGCTTTTGATGGGTTTTAGGATTTCAAGGCTTGTGTTGAGAAGCAATTTGGGATTTATGTCAAGATTATCTACACTAAGAATAGCAAAGAATATGTGAACCATCATTTTGATCATTGCTACTCTCTTGAAGAGATTGATCCTCAACATACAGTTGCATACACACCACAATAAAATTGTGTTGCAGAATAGAACACGTCCTTAAAGTAGATGGTTAGCTACATGATCCATGCTTGTTCTCTTGCTCCAAATTTTTAGATTAGAGCTATTAATTTTGCTACTTGTACACATAGTAACGAGACTCGGACTCGGCTCAGACTCGGCGAGGGTGACTTGGCTTGTGACTCGGTGACTCGGGACTCGGGCTCGGTGCAGACTCAGCAAAATGAAAAAAAGTTGAAAAAACCCTAGAAATTTAGAGATTTTTAAGGATTTAAAACTTGTTTCAAGCACCCTTTATTGAATACAACACAAATGAAAGCAAATTTGATCACATGCACAAGTATACAATGATCACATAAGTATAAAGTACACAAATTATAGTTGCCCTGCTGAAGGAAATATCATACTTAGATATATAAAATTAGTCAAATGTATACAAAACTCATGGAATATGAAATCCATGACATCAAATGTTCCATACAAATATGAAATATCAAAAGTAAAACAATAGCTATAAGTCTATGACTCTATTCCCTATGGCATAGTGGAGCCAGCATCCTTCCTACGAAGGCGTCTAAGGGTCCTGGATGATGTTGCAGCTGCAGCCATAGTCGATGCCTGTGTCTGACTCTCCATGCCACTCTCACCAATAGCAGCTATGTCTCCTCTTGCTCTAGCCTCCTCCTCAGCCATGGCTATAACCTCGGCCTCTCTCTCTGCCTAGTCCACCCAATCAAGGTCCTCATCACTAAAGATTGCATCTGTAGACTCAGTGATCCACTCAAACTGTGGATCAACCTCCTCTAGATTGATCGGGGTTTTTTCGTGGTCAAAAAGCTTCATGTATTTGAGCTGAAGGTTGTAATGAACATATACCAAGTCATTCATCCTCTCCATTGTCAATCTATTGCACTTCTTGGAGTGTATGTGCTCAAACATACTCCAATTGCACTCACAACTAGATGAACTGCATGGCTGGCTCAATATACGAATGGCAATATTTTGCAGGATTGGTGTATCAGAACCAAACATATGCCACCATCTATTTGAGATGAGAAAAAGAAACAAAATCAATCTCATTTCAAGTTTCATGTTCAAGTTCAACATTTAATAATAAATTATAATATAAAAAGATGAAAATTATGCCCTTAAATATATTTTTACCTGGCAGTAATGTTGTCCTACTAGATCTTTGCACATTTGATGTGCAAAGAAGTCTCCTTGTGCCTTAGTGAAGGCATCTATCTCCTACACCATCTGTGTAGTAACAGCGGGCAACATTCACTCTATCGTCGTGTAGAGCCCACTATGAATTTCTCTATCTGCACGGAAATCACAATGGAATTGGAAGGCCGGATTTAGGAAACATGCGGCTACATGGATGGGCCTATGAAGTTGGTTTTGCCATCTCCTATCAATGATATCCCAAATGGGATGATACTTCTCCTCAACTCCACCATAGACTGATCTAATGGCCTCTTTGGCCCTATCCATGCCCTCATATATGTAGCCCATTGCGGGCTTCTCCCCATCTGCAACTCATAGGAGAACTAGCAAGGGCTCAATAAACTACAAAGTGCAAACATGTTTCACAAATAAGTGTGAACAAAAATAAACAAATAAAAGTAAGATATGATTAAAATTTAAAACATAATAAAGAATTAAATTTTACCTTCACAATCTCGTCCATTGGTGTCCAAAACCCTTGCTCATCAAAAATGCAATCAGCCACAACAATCCCTGCAGTGCTTGTAGAAAAGGATGAGGAAGACCACTCCTCACTAGTAAACATGCGCCTGAAAGCTGCCTTTGACCAAATCAAGGATTGCATCGTGATAAAATTTGTTGCAAACCTAGTGATGTCAGGATGAGACAACTCCCTCAACCCCGTGTATTGCCTCATAAGGTTAAGCACCCATGTGTGGTTGTATACAAATTTGCAAACGTTTTTTGCTGCTTCCACACATGTTTTGATCTATGGGAGCTTCCCAAGATCCTCCAACATGAGGTCAATGCAATGGGCGGCACATGGAGTCCAAAAAATAGTAGGGTGCCTCTCCATCAATAATTTACCAGCAGCAACATAATTTGCTGCATTGTCTGTCACCACTTACACTACATTCTCTTCCCCCACATCAGCTATCACCTCCTCTATAGCCTCACACAGGTATGTGGCATTTTTGATTTGGGCAGAAGCATCAATGGACTTAATGAAGACGGTGTCACCTGAAAAAATAAGCAAAACCAATTATTCAATAAATTAAAAAACATAAATCAGCTATATTAAATTATGTGATTCACTAAATAAAATTCAAATTCCAATGCATTGAAGGAAGTACAATTACCTCCGGAGGAAACTAGAAAATTAAGCAATGTCCTATTTCTCCTATCAACAACCAACCATCACCAATATGATGGTGCAACCAACGACTCCACGCTATGCCATCTCCACTGTGTTTTCACATCTGCCACCTGGAGTCAAAAGTGGGTCTTTAATTATCTTCACTAGCTTTGAACCCCACTTCCACATATGGTTATAGCATCAACCATGTTTTGCCAAAAAGGTGACCTAAAACATGTCATAAATAAACTAATAAGTTACATAAGTATTGTAAAATGAAAAGTTTTAAGTTTTTAACTTTAAATTTGAATTCGATAATGAGATACATCTAGATTCTAAAATTTAAATATAAATTTTAAAACAATTAAACAAAAAAGAATTACCTGGCTACATGGAAGGGAATGGTGCAGTAGTACCAAAACTCTGCAATTGTCTTTTTTGCTGCATCATGTGCGCCCTTGTTCCAACCCATGCTCTCAAGCGACGGTTGGGAACCAAGAGTAGTGCGTGGTACAAAATATGAGTCCACCCTAGATTTACGAACTCTAGGGCCAATGCTAATATTGCCACTACCACTAGCAGTAGCAATGCCACCAGCACTAGGAGTACGCATAGGCATAGTTGATGCAAAAACAAAAGCACTAGCACTAGGATGGTATGGAGGCATGGAAGAAGCATCTCCAACAGCACCAAGTCCCTATCCAACTCCAACACTCGCCAACTCCTGCTTCTATTTCTTTTTCATTTCTTTTTGCATTTCAAAAGTTTTTAATTGCACCTACAGTTCACAAACAACCTCAGGAGGTGCTTTAGTGCAACCCACTGCATCTGGGACGAGTATGTGTGAAAGATGGTATTTTAATCTATTTATGCCTCCATGATATATTGTTTTGCAGTAGTTGCATTTTGTGTCTCCTCTTTTCATTCTGGGAAATATTTCAGGATGTTTCCAAGCAGGGTCTTTTTTGACTGGGGTTTGAGACATTGTGAAAATAATAATATGGTTTGATTTGCAAATGAATGTGGCTACAAAAGTAGGGTTTCTAAAATTATTTCAGTTGCAAGTAGGGTTTGTAAAAAAAATATGCAAACTCAAAAAAATAATGATTTTACAAATTACAATGAATTATTTGTTAAAAAAACACAAAAAAAATCAATTAAAATCAAACTTACCTCTTAGATTTGGCTTGGAATGCAATGCAAACTAGTATGAAGCTCCCCAAATGATATATGACCCTGGATTTGTCTTCAACAGCTTGTTGGTTGCCCTCTCTTCTCCTCCTATTTTTTTTCACAACTCTCTCTTCTCCTCCTATTTTGCCAAATGAATGAAATGAGGTTGCTTTTAAGGTTGGGGAGATAATATAAGACCAAAAAAAACAAACTTATACTTCATTTTTTTGTTTTTTTATTGAGTTTTTGGTTTGCTGCCGCCGACCGCATCCAGGGGTCGGGACTCTCCTAGACGCGGCCGCATCCGTACCCACGCTCCCAGGACTCTGCTAGGGGTGCTCGGCGCGCGACTCGCGGAGTCTGGGCGAGTCCCGTAACTATGCTTGTACATATAAAATTAGGTTCCTCACAAGGCCTTGAAAGGTATCATGACTCCTTTTGAAGCTTGGTGTGGTAGGAAACCCATTGTGAGGCACTTTCAAGTTTTTGGCTCTCCTACATGAGCGTATTTTCCTTTAGAGGAATGCAAGGATCTAGAACCTCATAGACATCCTTACATCTTTGTTGAAGATCATGATAGTGTTAAGGGGTATTAGCTCTTGGATTTTGAGACACATAACCTCTTCATTGGAAGGACTATTCATTTTGGGAAAATCTCTCCCAATTTGTCCTCTCGCATTCCTTGCTCTTCCTCCATAATGAATTAGATCAAACTGACTCAAAGGATTCTTCTTCAGCTTAAGTTCGCAAGTTTGATCATAAAATTTCACCTCCACCTCTACAAGGTTCACATTCTGTCTAAGGAATCTCCTCCTTCATCCCCAACCTCTTTATTGTGTAGATAGGCTAGACAAAATCTCAATTTCACAAGCTCTTTTGTTGGGGATCCTCTATATGTCTTCCACATTTCCTACATTGCATTGGAGTTTGATCCACAATATTTTTAAGAAGCATTAGTTATTGCTAAGTGGGATTTAACAATGGAGTAAAATATAGTTCCTTGATAAGGAATGACACGTGGGACTTAGTTTGTCTTCCTACATGAAGAAAAATGGTTTTGTGTAAGTGGATATATCTAAACAAGTTTGCAATGGATTGAACTATCGACAAGATCAATGTATGGCTTGTGGCTAAAGGTTTCTTGTAGATCCTAATATTGACTACACTACGAAATTTTCCCTTATTGCAAAGATCAACTTCATTTTCCCAACTCTCACCATAGCCACAGATCATGGTTGGGTTATACATCAAATAGATATGAAGAGTGTGTTTCTTCACAAGGATCTATAGGAAGAGATCTACATGGAACAACCACATGGATTCATACAATATTTTCCATTGGTTTGCAAGTTGAGGAAGTCTATATGTGGCATCAAACAAGCCCCTTGGGCTTGGTATGCCAAGACAAACTCCTTTCTTCTCTCTATTAGATTTTCAAGATGTCACTTGGATTTGAATATCTATATTTTGTGATTGGATGACTCTCAATTTCTTATTTTTCTCTATGTTGGTGACTTGATTAATATAGGGAGTTCCTCATCCATCATTGGTAGAGTCAAATTCACTTTTCATGATTTGTTTATCATGATAGACTCGGATCTCTTGCACTACTTTCTCAAGATCGAAATCACTTAGTCTTATTTTTGGATCACTCTTGCACAAGCCAAGTATGCTCTTGATCAATTAGCTTAATTCCACATAGTTGATTGTAAGTCTAAACCAACTCCCTTTTAGTTAAGAGTCAAGCTTGAAGTGAAGTGTTCCAATCTACTTGTTGATGCCACTTTGTATTGTCAACTTGTTGATAGCCTCATCTATTTGGTTCATACTATTCTTGACATTTCATTTGTGGTTGGAAAGATCTTATGCTTTTTGTAGGGACTACATGAGCTTCATTGAAATTTTTCCAAACACATCTTGCATTATATACAATCCATTTACAACTGTGAAAATCACTATGTAGTAGGTATAGGTTCAAACTTGGTTGGATACACAAATTTTGATTGGGCTAGTGATCATGATAATTGTAAGTCCACATTTGGTGACAACTTCCACCTTGCTTTTGCCCCATTTGTTGGTAGTGCAAGAAGCAATATGTTATTTCTCTTTCTTCAACTAAGTTTGAATATCGAAGGGTTGTTAATGCTGCCACTAAGTCTCTTTCACTTTAGAATATCCTCACTGAATTTAGCATTCCTTTTCAAAGGCCATTAGTTATCTTCTATAACAACCAAAGTGTCATCCAAAACTCAAAGAACTTAGTTCATCATTAATGAACCAAACATATTGAGATCCACATTCATTACATCAAGGAGTTGGTTTGGGAGCAAGTCATTGAAATGTGCTATTGTCCTATAGAAGAGAAAATTTCAAATATCTTAAAAAACCCTTCACTAAGAGCAAGTTCCATCATTTACAAGCTCTCTTAGGGGTGTGGGACAGCTCTCCAAGGGAGATTTTTTTCTTACATGTTTTTCTCCACTTCTTTTCAAGGTTTTTTTTTTTACATTGGTAGCTAACATAGCCTTGTTGTCAAGACTCACCTTTGAATGTTTTACTTTCTTTTTCCTCTCTAAGTTGCACTTAAGGGGTGTTGGTTGTGTGAACATGGTATATTACCTAACTAGTTCATCATTTAGATCATATTCACACCTAATTAAGTTTACTTAAGGAGAATTTTACTTTATCTCACATTGGTTGTACATTTGTTTCTGTTGGTGCATCCTATATACACCCACCTCTTGCTCTCATACAAACAATCTATTCTCATGTATTGCATCCTTTAATAGAATACAATTTATTTTCTTATATTGATCTTTCTTGTTCTTTCCATTAGACTTTCTTGGTCTTAGGAGGCTATCTCCATAGCCAAATCCTACGCTACGAGGTCATAAAAAGAGATTACATCAAGTAAAGTAGATAATCAGAACTTTATTATCAGTAGGGTGATAGCCATATTATCAGTAAAGTGATAATCAGAACTTTGTTTTCAGCAGTGTGATAGCCATACTAAAAACTAAGTATTGGTTGTGCCATAACATCAAGGTTCCAAGCCCAACCAATGTTAATTGGGTTCATGATGCCTTAACAAAGATTCCAGTCATTCATATAGGATACACCACTTAAATTGACATTGACGGAGCTTGTTCGGTGGGGTCTTTTATTTGCAAAAAATAGTTGAGCATGAAGATTCTCTTCTCTCCAACCCCAAGCAATTTTCCAATTTCTGTATTTCAGTTAAGGATACTCTGATACACATATCTAAGCATAGAAACATTGTTTTCTTGCTTGGATATGCAGGAAATGATGGCCTTTTGGTTTTCTTTAATCGTTTGGACATTGTTGAAAAGCAAGCTGAGGAGATGCTGGTTTAGTATGGTAAGCATCTGAGCTTCTAAAGCTTTCAAGATACCAGTAAAAGAGTCATCGATTATATCAACACAATTTGGATGGACAACCCCTAGAGTTGGAAGGGGTTGTCTTCTTAGCCGTCTTCGGCATTGCAGTTTCAGATATAACAGGGGGTATAAGCTTCAGCTATGAGATGCCAGGGAGGAGAACTTCAGGACCAAGCCGGATAAGGGTGGGGGGGAAAAAGGGGGTGTTGTTGAGTGTTGATAGGTGGATTGGGGGAAGACAATGGAGTTCTACACTTGAAGATGAGATCAGCAACTTGATTGACTTTGGTGGGATCCGGGGGTTGAAGAGAGAAGACTGAATAGAATTGAAGGCAGAGGCGAGCATTTTTACCTTTAGAACTAGGGTTCTGCTGTTAGGCAGTGACCGCCTTAGGAATGTCTTTATCATTGAATCTATTAAAATTATTCTCTCCTTTCCTATATTCATCCAAGATTACAGTGACAGCTTCATTAACCTTAGCGACAGTGTTCAGTGTTCACGTCTCTGTTATAGTCACTGTTAAAAGTGCCTCTTTTTCCTTCTATAAATAATGAGCTGCCTCTGTTGGTGTTCATCCCTGTGCAAATACAATAACCCATACTTCTGTTCATAGAAGTTTCAGTAGTTTTGAGATTTCTTCGTTTCATCATCCCCTTCCTAAGCTTTCTGCTCCACAGGGTTTAAATGTTTAGAAACCCCCTGGCATTTATTTGCACCGAACATTCCTACGTTGTAGAAGAGAGAGACAGATGATTTTATTACTTATTGAGTGGATCGTGACATCAAGGCTGTAGTTATTACTTCTCATTTTAGAAATTGTGATATTCTACTTAGCAGTTCTTTTGTTAGGATGAGTATATTGTATTTGTATTTTCAGTTAGATCATTTATTTTATGAGATATGACCGGTGTGGCTTTAAAATATTCCAAAATGACTTCTATAAATAATTATTTATATTAATAATTCATTCAACATAACAAATATATCTAATTCACGATTTGGTCCTTCTCCACCTGGCCAGTATGTATGTAGAGTATGGACAGTCTTCCTTTTTAACCCCCCTTCACAATGTGTCTAGCTTTTCTTCTCACAGTAATATCTTTGTGCACAGTTCAGCTCTAGGACACACTTCCCATGCTAGAGAAATGAGCTGCACCTAATGTTTTTATAGTTGACCTGTTTGTTTAATTTAATCACTAAAGAAATAATGATTCCATTAAAATGGGAAGCAATACTGTGAATCGCAATTGTACAGATCAGAGCTGCCTTCCATATTTTAAATTAGAGGGTAAAAGAGGGTTTTTGAAATGGTCCAAGACGAAAATAGATTTAGCAATTAAATCCAATAATCATAAGGAACATCACACAAGAACCAGTGAAAGGGTCCAACATAATGAAAGGTGTAAACCAACAGCAACAAACATGATGCTATGAAAATAACTGATTGTAAGGACTAGCATCCCACAAATAAAACAAGACCATTCACGGCGGTTTGGAACTGCTAAGACCCAGCAAGCGCTGACATCTGTTAGCAACGTCTTTCACGGTATTGTAGATTTCCTTCAAATTTGGCCTCCCTCTCTTAGATATCACCTTTACATCCATCAATTTCTTATAGCTTCTAGAAATGCACTGAACTTGCTTGAAATTCAAGGAGGGGTTGGGCACAAGAGACTCCACAGATTGGACAAAAGAGCAAAGGATGGAATCTACCTTGTCCAACACTATATCAAATAAATTTCCCTTCCTAAAATACTGCTTCCAAAACTAGATTCATTTTTTTTTAATAACACTACTTATACTCAATCCTTTGAGACTATGTCTCCATCATCCATGGCTCATCTCCAACATTTTTGTACACTTTGCAACAAGTAACTCTTTATGGCTATGGCTGTCTATAATCTCCTTCATCGAAACTTTCTCAGCCTTTTCGTTCCCTTTCTGTGTCAATTAGGTTGATCTTTTTTCTGACATTTTCTTTTGCCTACCAAAGTGGTTGGTTTTGAGGTAGGTCTGATAAACAAGAGAGGAGTTCTCATATTCAATCCTTTGGACTCAGCTTCTAAACTTAGGAGATAAGTTTGATAGAAAACAGTAATTCCTTATCAACATTGGCATTAACATTACAGAAATTTGCATAAATCAAAGAGATTTAGTGACAGCATCAAAAGTTATATATTGATCAACCTGCCTTCCCTAAGCCCGACAAGACCTCATCCTTCCAAAATTCCAATAACAGTCCTGGAAGCATAACTTAGATGGGAACTAGGTTTATATTCTCTTTCTTAAGATTGAATTCCTGTTTCCATTTTCTTAAGAATAACCTTGTCTTACATCAAAAACCAGGAACCATATAGAAGGGAACAAACAGTTCTCATGATTTAGAGAAAAACCTTATAGCAGAAATTTCAACTTGATCTTTTGGTTTCCATTTCCTAAGAGCCCAACTTCTAACCATATCAATTAGGCTTTGAACCAAGAAATTTCCCATAAAAGTGTAAACAAATCTACACGAAGATCTATTCTTCACAAAATAGGGAACCTTAAGAAGGAAGCCCTCTTTGTCCAAATCTTCCAAAGTTCCATCTTCTTCACACCCCCCATGACTTCCCGCTCATCTTTTTAAAAGTTAGTTTTTTTTAAAGCAGTCCACGTCTTTTGACTTGTCTAAGTGATCTAATCATTGTGCAAGAATATGTGAAGCCATAGGCATCATAATAATTAACTTTAAAATAATTAAACCTCTAAAATTGGTTCATTGAAGCTGGCATCATTATAATGGATCCTTTCTCATAGACCTTATAATCATGATGGCAACCATTGAAATATGGTCAGTAATTTCTTGTATAATTGCAGGTGGATGAACTATTATCTCGAGGTGAAAAGGTCACAATTTACAATGGCCAGGTAGAACTCATATGCTGGCTTTGTATACTACTTAACCAGACGTCAAATTATTCGCTAGGCCTTGATGCTGATCCTCGATGATATTTACAGGTGGATTTGATATGTGCAACTGCTGGAACAGAGGCATGGGTACAAAAACTAAAGTATGTAGCAAACTTATTCTTCATTATATTATTCTTCTGAAGTCCTTTCAAAATAAAATTATTAAGAAACCTAGTAACACTCCGCTCCCCGCCCATTGAAAAAAATAAAAACAAAACTACAACAGATGGTCTGGATTGGAGGGGTTCAACTCAGCAACTAGAAGAGCCCTTTACTGCAACGAATCCGAAACAAAGGGATTTGTAAAATCTTACAAAAATCTGCAATTTGTGTGGATTCTCCTTGCAGGGCACATGGTAATTAGCATTTTAGTTAGTTCTGTTCCAGAGGAATAGAATAGGTTATAGAGTATATAAACCAGAGCACAGATTATTTCATTTTATTTTTTGAAGTGGGTATTTGTATGTTTATGAACAGGCACCAGCGGATCAACCATGCGTAGGTTTGAATATGCTTGATATAGTCACGAATTCCAGCTCGTCAAAGGAGTAGTATGTGATCAAGCTTCCATTGTTTTCTTTCTTAAACAATTGACCTGTCATGCCCATTTAAATAGATGATTAAGAATGACATACAGGAAGAAACGAAAATTGTTTTCACACATTCACCTATTTTAAGTATGTTAAAAATGAAGCACGTTTAACCAGATTCACCCAGGTTTATATTTAGTGGTCTAGAAGTTATATTGGGTTTAATGGTTTTGACTTTTATGTATTGGAAATAAGCAGTGCACTTTATGGAGCGAATAACCTAATGTCAGGTACCCCAGATGGCTCTGAAGAATGGGGCTATGTTGAAGTCAGACCAAGTGAGAATTATATCTAATTTTTAATAGACCCTTTTGAACTTTCATCATTTCTGTTAATGAACTGATTCAGTAAACACTTGTGTGAATATATATGTCAGAGGCCCATATGTTCTGGTGGCTCTACTACAGTCCCCAGAGGAAATCAGACAGTAATTGGCCTCTTCTTTTGTGGTTGCAAGGAGGACCGGTTTGTTATATTTATTTTTTTGGATAATTGTATTGAATTTCAATGTTTAATACTTGATTGCAACCATGCATGGTTGATTAAGAGGCTTTGACTTTCGAAATATTAATGCATTTATTTTGCAGGGAGCTTCTGGAGTTGGAATTGGAAATTTTTTGGAAGTTGGTCCCTTAGATGATGAATTGAAGCCCAGAAACACAACGTGGTTGCAAAAGGCACATCTATTATTTGTGGTAATTCTGCCATATACATCCTTGAACTCAATTTGCAGTAGTTCTATATTTGTAGGTGGTATAATATAGATGCCAGATGGTTAAACCATAGATGGTATTTCTTAGCTGTTTGCTTGAGAGATTTATATACATTCGATTTGATGAATTTTGAGTCAATATATTCGTAGTGCTGTCACCTGTGTACTCACTCTTGGGTTTTGTGATGCAACTGTGATTAATTCAACGGTCTCCAGGATAGCCCTGTTGGTACAGGTATCAAGAGCTAAATTTCTCATTCAAACCATTTTCATATTTCAATGTGAAACATAGTATTAGTTAATACCATTTGGATTCAGTATATTGATGGTCTTCTCATAATCTTTAAATTTTGCCTTTGTTGCAGGTTTCAGTTATGTAGAAAATGATTCATTGACGGCTAAGTCCGATGAAGAAGTAACCGCTGACCTGTTTAGTTTTCTGAAAGAATTCTATAGTGGAAATAATTCTCTACAAAAGAATCCTCTATATATTGTTGGCGAGTCATATGGAGGAAAGCATGCTTCTATGATAGGCCTTGTTTTAAGCAAAGCAATTGCTGCTGGAGACATAAAAGCAAACCTTGGAGGTAAGCTTATATACCTAAATATAAATGAACAAAGTTGGATTAAATGAGCAGGATAGTTAATAAGTTAGATACATTAGTGCAAATGAATGAAAACGATTGTGATTTGTGATTCTACCAAATGAAATTTCATTGTTCTCAAAAACCCTTCTTTTTCATGTAAAAGAAACCAATCTCCATATATTCCAAGATGGATTTCATTTTTCTGCAAATTATAACAAGAAACACGAAGAAACAATATCAATTTTCTCTGTAACTGCAGCCACACTTTACATAAAGGTTTATCAAGTTATTAATTTACCGCTGAAATTAGAGATTTATAATCTCCATCATATCTACCTCCAAAACTTAATGACAAAATTCTGCATTTTAATCTCAATCTCAATTTATCTTGCTTTCAAAAGGTGTTCTGCTGGGTGACAGCTGGATTTCACCGGTAGATTATGTGGTAAGCTTTCACTATATGTAGCACATCAAGTGCACCATATTCTTCCAGATTATTTTCTACCTGATAATGATAGGACCACTTGTTTAACTAAAAGTTATGGAGTGACAGCTTTCATGGGGACCTCTACTTAAAGCTATGTCACGATTGGATGCTGATGCTACCGAAGATGCCAACAGGTTAAGATAATACATTATTTTCAGTCAAAGCATCCTCCTTTTTTCTTTAAAATGAAAAAAAATACAATAAGTTCAACACAAACACCACTCAACCAAATTCAAGCCATTTTCTGAATGCAATTCTTACACTTGGCCTCCCAAATAGACAAGGGTGGGCTGTCTTTTCTGCTAGTTTTTTCTTCATACTAGGAAAGGTTTAGTTCTTTTCCTTTCAAATCTTCTAATATCTATTCTAAGCATAGTTGTACATTTTCACTCGTATTGACCTATTCTAGTCATATGTGGGCATTAATACATTTCCTTCTTTCTCTGTCACAGAATTGCTTTGAAAATAAAGCAACAGGTAGAAATGGAACAGTATTCCAATGCCACAGATACATGGAGTGATTTGGAGTTCCAAATTCAAGCAGATAGCAATGGAGTGGTATGTTTAAACATGCAAGTACCATATAAATGGCTAAAATGATCATGAAACCATCAATGACTGGAAATCTTTTTCTGTTTTATACAGAACTTTTACAATTTCCTACACGACGCTTCATACAGTGACATTGTATCCTCAGCAACACTTTCGCTGAAGAAATTATCTAGTAGGACTCCTCGTCACTACATACAATATCTAATCTCTAGCAAGGGAAATGGCCAGAATAAACCAGCAAGTTATTCAGGATTTTTCAGTTTAATGAATGGAGCCATTCGCAAGAAACTCAAGATCATTCCGTCAAACGTAATGTAAGATTACTTTTTATGTTCCTTCTTTTATCAGTTTTCAGCTATATCTACTGAATTTTGAAGCTCAAGAATATCCATTAGTATTCCAACGGACGAGAAAGATTGTTAAACAACTCAAGCATAGACTATTTATTTATTCTCAATCTTCTTCCAGCTCCATAAAATTTGCATTCTTATAATTATCATCTGTAATGAATAACATGTATGCTGAATTTATTTCTCAGATGGGATGAATCATCGGGAGTTGTTTTCAATGCTCTGACTAATGATTTCATGCAGAGTGCAGTTAGTACGGTAAGAAAGTTTCTCTGGTGCCAATAACTTTTAAATTTAAAAGTAAAGTAAAACTGAAAACCTTAATCCAGTTTCATTACTTGATACGAGAGATCATGTGGAACACCATCTTGTTTGGAAAGTTATTATGTTTGAGATAATTTCTGATGATAGTGATGGGGATCATTTTTAGGTTTTGTCACCCTTACGTCTTATAACAAAACTGAAATTTGCAAGACCATCACGTCATCACTAAAACTCAAAACTGGGTAAAGTGTTTATTTTACATGTTTGTTTTGGAGGAATGCCTTGGCATAGTCAAAATTCTTGTTGGTTATTTCTCAAACCCAAAACATTGTGTGGAAGTCGATCTTGAACTTAGAACCTAGCAGGTTAAACTACAATGCTTTTCAGGAGATCAACAGGGAGAGGTTGTACTTTGCAGTCTTGCTATAATTCTACTTTTTTTTGGGGAGGGGGGGGCTACACACTCCTCTCTAGCCACATTTACCTGTTTAAGGTTCTTTATCTTGACTATGATGTTATAGTAGTTTATGTAAGGCACTTTCTATATTTTGATTAAATTTTTTGATTAATTGGTAAAGTTTGGGTTTTTGAAAAGGTTTAAATTCTTTAGAGAGCAAGCAGGTTGGGGGCATCAACACCAAGAAACATATACTTAAATGTTACAAATAGGATAGGAAACAAAGCAGAGAGAAAGCTAAGTGTAATTAACTAGCTGATAGCAAAACCACCAAAAAATTAATGGGGGCCATTGCTTGGTTGAGGGCAAGACATAAAGGGTTTAGCTGCCTCCTATTCCTCCTTAAAGAATTGCAGATGATCCTTGAGAAAAGCATTTTCCGATTCCTAAACTCAGCCACCTTTTTTTTTTTGGTTTCTAATATACCTATCAGGGCCTGAGTCCAATTCACTCTTTTTCTTCCCCACCATCCCTTTCTGAAATATAAATATGCTAGCCGCACAATTTTTTATATTTATTCTACTCAATTTCAAGACTTTCATCAAATCTTCCTTCATGACATCAAGTTCATTATGAAGCATATCAATCCTTTCATTCTACAGTTTGTTCTCCTTGTTTGTAGAATTCACTCACAAGGTCCCAATACCCTTGATTAGTGCTCAAAGACGGAGGGAAGTCCTTAGCCAGATCAGGTTGAAGAGAATCCAATCTAGTTTTGAGCCTGTAGTTTTCATTAAAAGCTACTTCAAAATATGATGTTGCAACTCTAAGTTAATCCCGAATGATCCCACTATGTCCTACCCAGCCCCTCATGTAGACTGAAACATTAAAGACCTACAAAACTCAAGGGGGCACTGCCTTATTTGGTCTGTCAGAGTAAAAAGGTTGGAAATATTGATGGCCATATCCATAAATAATCTCTGTTCATCTGTCTTTATTGTCATGCATCTTGAGAGAACAAATATTTTTTATATTTTAGTGGTTTTTAAGGATCCACCATAAAAATAGAGTAGAAAACCAAGGACAAAAAAAATCAATATAGACAAAAAGAAAGCTCATAATCATATTTTTATATAACAAAGCATCTTCTTTAAAAAAAAAAAATCTTTTTTAACATATTATGCCACTTAAATGCTTTTTAAGTGCCATTCATAATCATTGCTACACTGACCATTGTCTACAAAATGTAGACAATGTAAGTATGCAGATCATAGAATAGTTCTAGCCAACTTGGCCTTAACAATCACTACAAGCATCACTTCTCAAAAAATAACTTATCTCTAATATTTGAATCCTTTTATCACCAAAATGTTTTATCTTGAAAATAGTTGAACTCCAAAATTGTTCATTTGAAACTGCTATCTCTCTTATTGGTAGCGTTGAAATGTGAAGACTAATTACCTGCAATGAATTCAGGTGGATGAGCTATTATCTCGAGGAGAAAATGTCACAATTTATAATGGCCAGGTAAAATTCTTATTTGGCTTCTATCCTGCTTTACTACACATAAGTTTATTCACAGAGACTTCATGATGATCCTCAATGATATTTGCAGGTGGATTTAATATGTGCAACAGCTGGAACAGAAGCATGGGTACAACAGTTGAAGTATGTAGAAAACTTATGTTTCAATAAAATAAAATTAGTGTTCCATTTTTTTTTTTAAAACAAGAAGACAAAAGCTCACATCAATTTTATTAAAAAAACAATAAAACAGGTGGAGTGGATTGGAAGAATTCAACTCAACAAATAGAATAGCTCTTTACTGCAACGAATCAGAAACAAAGGGATTTGTTAAATCTTATGGAAACCTTAAATTTGTGTGGATTCTGCTAGCAGGGCACATGGTAAGTAGCTAAGATTTTAAATATTTTTGCTTTAAAAATAATTTAAAATTGGAATAAAGTAGCTCTGAAATGTCTGTTTGCATGTGTGAACAGGCACCAGTAGATCAGCCATGCGTTGGATTGAACATGCTTGATTTAGTCACCAACCCTACTTCATAAACTATTTCATCTTTGTAATCAAATTATTATGGATTATTCTTTTTATGTAATTTAATTATTAGTTATATATATATATATATATATATATATATTTTCGAGAGGATCCAAATTCTTGTATAAATCTATCTAAAATATAATAATGAAGACAATCAAACATCAAAGAAATTATAATAAGGGCTAATAACATTAAATTGAAAAGCATTATGATGTATAAAACTAACAACTTCTAAGATTATAAGGTTTTGGGTTATTTTTAAGTTTGGATTTTTGTGTGACACGTGCGGGATTGGGTGATCTAACCTAACCTAAGTTTGGCTTTTTGTGTGACACGAGATTGAAGTGATCTAACCCAACTCTTCCTCTTCTTGATGATGGATTATTGGTTTTGGAATTGTATAGAGTTTTAGTGTTTTATATGAAATAAATACACAATCAAATATTAATTAATTTAGGTTATATAATTGAAGTTGATTGTTGTCATAATTGTAAATAAATGTAGAAATTAAATTAATTTGAAAATACCAATGATGTAGTATTGTGATATATGTCCAAAATTGATTTACCTATGTTTTGATTTTCTATTTGACTCAAATAAAGACTTTAGATTCTAAATTTTTATTGTTTGTTGCTTTAGATCCTAACTTAAGTGAGTGTGGATGTGATCTTGCACATAGATCCGAATCTCTAATGTGTAGATATGATCTTGCACACAAAACTTAGCCCATGATATATGGATTCGATTTGATAAAATTTGGAATGTTGAATCACTCTTACCTTGATTTTTGATATATGAATATTTGTAAGGGATGGTAGTGCTTACAAACACCTTTAAAGAGTCTATAGGATCACAATGCTTGTATTCTCTTGACTCAAATCCTTAGACGAAATGGCATTACAACTCTAAATGAATATTCAAAAAGAGAAACTAAGTGTGTGACAAACTAAGGATAATGTCACAAATAGACAAATGCAAAGTAGGTTGTTTCTTTTAAGCTTTTAGATTTGGATGTTCTCTTCTTTACAAGTGATTTTCAATGTTCCAACACAATTTTAAATGAATGGATGAGTGAATTCTAAAATACAACAACTAAGCACACAAAATGGCATAACATGTGCTAGGTCAAGTCATAATTGCTAGTAAGTAATCAATATATAGGATTTTTAATTTTGAATTTTAAAAATTATGGGATCAAATATGTGATTGCAAAACTACCTTAAGTTAGATTTTTGCCAATGGATTTGGTAGTTCTTTTCATTGAGGGTAGAAAGGGGTTTTTGAAAGGGCCCAACCCTTTTACATAGAACATAACAAATACAACAATGAAGCATAACAATACAAACCTCACAACAACAACGAGAAAACAACATCAAGGATGTAACCTAAAAGCAACTCACAAGGTGGATCAAAACCAATAGACATAGGGAAAACACCTATGACAAAAAATAAAGATTGGCTTACTCAAGATAAATTGATGTTAAATTGATTTAGGGTGCTCTAGACCCTCACAACATCCCTACTTGCTAACATGTTGAGACATTTTCTTCTTGGATTGGCACTAATTATTTGAAGGAAAACTTTAATTAGAAGGATATAAGGGGCACAAAGAGAACTTTTCCTTATATCACAATGTCTTAGCCATGTTAGGAAAAAATATATTCAACTACTTGTCAATCTTCTCCAAAAAATTAGCCTCAAGATGAGGTTTGACCTCAGAGGGCAAGTTACAAATTCCATGTAAAAAAGAACTAGTTGAAGATAGAGAACCTCCACAACACTACTGATTGCAAGCAACTCATTAAGTTACTGAGGAGAAGAAGACACCAATTGAATTTTTTTCCTACACAAATTATGTAGTTGTTGATTATCGTGCAACTCATAGTCGCAAAACCTTTAAATTTGTTGCATATGAATTATAACACCAAATATTATTCATGAATATTTTGTTGTACTTGTTTCCTTAGTTTGGAAGATAAAATGATAGAATATGGAAGTACCTTATTCACACTAAATATATCAAACAATCACTTTCTTGATTTGGTCACTAAATCCAAAGCAACAAGCTACCCAAAAGATTTTATTATACCTTCCAACATCTTATTCTTCCAATATTCCAAAGATAATCCAAAATTCTAACCTAAATAGGGACTTCCACAAAGAAATATTTATCAGGGTCAAAGCTTAGGTACTCATTTTTTAGGACCAACCTAGCTCTACTAGGGAACCATGGTCCAACTGTGATAGTTTGAGCACAATATTCATGATTAGAGAAGGAAATAAAGAAGAATCATGTAGGCATGGGGGTAAGTGCACCAAGATGGTCGCACATTTGTGGCCAAACAAGAAAAAAAAGCCATAACGCAAACGCATTAAACCACGTTCACGTTATGGCTTTTCAAAAGCAAAAAAAAAAAAATGAATCCAAATATCATTTCTCATTTGGTTTTTTCTGTGTTTTAGCTCCGCCCACAGCCAAAAACCCTGTTTTACATGCTCGCATTCTTGGAG
>VDFB02006243.1:0-69478 GCA_007258455.2 Sequoia sempervirens | reverse complement strand
CCAAAGATGGCCATAGTGGACATTCCTATGGTTGAGTAGGATCCTTCTACTCCTTTGCATCCTCTAGCCTCCAACTCAAAGAGTCATAGAAAACACCTTGCATGCGAGTGCAAACAGCAACAAAAGGATCTCTTGGCTGAGCAATCCACCTCACAAAGGAAGGAGGAAGAGACAACAACCCCTACTTCAGGGCCTCCTAAAGTGTCTTCCTCTCCCCCTTCTTTTGCTTCTCTTCAATATAGTCTCACGCTACTTCCAGCTTTTGTTGTGAGCATGAATGTGCCTAACCCCAAGGGGGTATAGGTGTTCATCACTTCTTCAATGGAGCCACCTCTGCTGATGTTTGTTCCAGATGTCCAACCTTTCCCAAAACTCGTGGATATGACTAAAACATTGGTTGTATCCACTATGATTCTTTCCTCCTCTTCCTCCGCACCTCTAGCCTCATCTATAGGGAGTTCATCTCTTCTGACAAAGAAAAAGGTGGAGTGTGGTCCTTCTACCAATGAAGGGCATAAGAGGATCCCACCTTCTCAACAATGTGGTATTATGCTAACTTGTTTTGTCCTAGTGACAAAACCAGTCTCAACTTCCCTTGATTTCATCACCACTCCCAAGTCATTCGACGAGCCTAGCAGTGAATCTTAGGCACAACCTACCCTATCCACTAAAGTTAAACATGATGCTCTTGTAGGGTGCATGTTTAAATTTGTGGATGAAGTTTCAAGCTTGTTAGCAATCTTCATGAAATTGTTGACCCTAGCTCTATAAGAGCTCACCGAAGACCTTGTAGGGGCTTCTTCCTTAGCCCTTGTGTGGGAGGGCTAGATGCTCCTCCTCTTAACATCCCACCATTGCAGACTCATCCTCCTTCCCCTTACGATGATGTAGAGTGGGAAGTGGATGATCTCTTGGTTGATCAATGTTAGGAGGATGCCTCTTCTTGATCTTATTTGTGTGTGTGTTGTGAAGTTTTCCCCTGTCACCCCTGTTGGTGCTTGGATACAGGCATTATTTTTTTGTCATAAAACTTCTTCTATTTTTATCATCATTCATCCATCTACTAAAGTTTTGACTTTTTAATGGGAAACGGAGACCATGCATGCTTAAACTTAGCACCCTCCTGCATGACCCAATTTTTTTATTTTTACTTTGTCTTCTCATGCATTCTTCACATGGTCTGATATAGTAGGGGGTTGATGATAGTTCATTTATACTATTATTTTACATAGACATATATATATATATATATATATATATATATATATATATATATATATTTATGAGTGGTTTTGACCTCAACATCGTGGGGATCAAGACCCTAAGCATTTGTTTTATGCTTCGATTTCTTTATCTCTCTCGGATGAATTATCCCTCTCATGTGTGACAACATCTTTTCTTTAACATTTCGATTTTCATAAAATGCATTTGTTGCAAATGAATCTTTTCTAAAAAATCTTCACAAAACTTTCTTTAGAATCACATTCTCAACTTGGAACCTTAATGGAGCATGTTTCCTTCATCATGGGTTCAAAAAGAAAGGACTTGAAAACCCTTCCTCTGAAGCGAGAACAACATTGACCTTCCCCTCACGTGGGGACATATTCTTCCTTTCGAATTCCTTGATGAAGTGAACATCTTTCAAAAGGATCCCTTGATGATGGATCGATTTGAGAAAGAAAAATATGCTTTCAAACTGTGTATCCCTTGAGTGGACCCCTTCTTCACAATGGGTTCCCTAGGGACCCCTTTGAAAGCCTTTCAAATTGTTGATGGTTTGTGCCATTGTCCGCTTACTTGCCTATGTAACTGCTTCCTAACTCTGTGGAGTCTACCTTCCTAGGTTTCCTCCATGTGAGAGATCTTGGGGGATACCTCCTTGCAAGACTAAGATCCTATAGGGATCTTCCTTTGAGCTTCCTCCATGTGAGAGATCTTGGGGGTGGCTCCCTTGTGTAAGGAAAATTAGATGCCAAAAAAAATTCTCCTAACATCAATACCTCAGGAAAGAATGCAGATATACTTTTAAATTTTACAATTACAATCCAATTAATATGCACTATGAAATAGATAACAAAAATAGAGTATTTGACAATCACACATGAACACCAAATATATGTGGGAAAACCCGTATGGGAGAAAAACCCACCACACCAAGAAAAATCACTTTGTATTATAGTAATGAAGATTACATACAAATGATAGACTTATCTTTCTGGTGTCTATTTATAGCAGCACTCACCATGAACAAACTTGTACAGGAACCTTCAAGTTACAGTCAACACAAAATAGAATTCACTCTAATACAATTCAAACTATTCACACACAACTATTGATCGAACCAACTGAATCACTACATAGATTACAAACTATATTCATGTCATTCCTAACTGTTGAGCTTCCTCACAGAACTGTCACAATGAATAGACTCCCAACGGTTCCAATTCAACTCCTCTGATTGGCCGAATACCAACCATGTAGATAGTCATTGCTCGGTCAGAAGAAACAAACTTTGTTGGCATCTTGGTGAGACACTAACAGTGTTTCACCAATGTCACAAGACCTTCATATCGTTGTCACCAAGAGTTATTATAATCGCCAAGATGTTCTATTGAGCTTTCAGTGTTATGTTGAAACACCAAGCAGTCGCCCAGACCTATCACTTTCACCAGGAGATCATAGTGAGTCACCAAAGGTTATACAAAAGTCACATATTATACCGTGCTCCAAAGAATAGTCGGCAAGACTTAACATCTTCACCGAGAGTTCTTATCGAACACATTTGGGTTACCCCAATAGCCTTTGACTATCAGCAAGACATCCATCAGTCACTAAGAGATCTCCGTAAGATCCTTTATGTTACACCAAACACTGAATGGTCGGCAAGACTTAACAATCTCGCCAAGACCTTTCCCCGATCGCTTTGAGTTACTTCGATGAACGTTTGGATGTGTCCTCATTGGTGTGACCTTCACTGTTTGCTAAGACCTCACACCGGGATCTTTATGTTATGGCAAAGACATCATTTGTATTCCTGTCGGTGAGACATTTCCACTTCGTCGAGACATCATAACAAAGAAAACATGTTACTTTAATGAACCCAAGTGTTACACTGTCGGTGAGACATTGGCTATTCACTGAGACTTCTCACCGAACTGACATAGGTTATCCTAAAGTTAGTGGTCATCATGAGTCTCTCCGATTTACAATTGAATGGCCTGTCGGCCAAATAACTTCACGTGATAAGAGCTCATATCGAACACTTCTTGTCACAACGATAGGTACCATAGTGTAACCATTCGGTGAGAGAAAAGGTAGGTCACAACGAACTGTACAAAACTTAGTGTTCCATAACTGCTAGTCGGCCAGACATGATAGATGTCATACCGACTTGGCTTCTAAAGAGGCTTCAGCTTGTATTGATTGAGGCATATTTCCAACAATCTCCCACTTGACGAAGATCATATAGGCACCTCTAGAACACAATTAAAACTTACTGAAAATCATGGGCACTAAGGCCCATTGAACTGGCACACCACCTGAACTTGTTTGTGCTCACTGGCTTCGTCAATGCATCTGCAACATTCTCCAAAGTATCAACCTTTTCCAAACTAACCTTTCCATCCTCAACCATATCTTGTACAAAGTGGTACTATACATCAATATGTTTCATCTTGGCATGGAAAGTAGGATTCTTTGCCAGACAAATTGCACTCTGACTGTCACAAAAAATTGTTATTTACATCACAAAAAATTGTTATTTTCCCTACATCAAAACCAATGTTAGAACACAAACGTTTTAACTAGACTACTTCTTTACAAGCATGTGTAGTTGCCATGTATTCAACCTCTGTAGTGGACAAAGCGACTACAACCTGCAGCTTGCTCATCCAACTCACTGCATCACCATTCATCATGAAAATGTATCCACTGGTGGATCTCTTGTTGTCAATGTCCCTTGCCCAATCAGAATCCACATAACCTCGAATACTAAGAGTCCTCTATGATTCAACCAAGTTCCCATGGTAACACAAAAAAAAATCTGAAGTTCCCTTCAAATATTTGAAAACTCTCTTTACAACATCCCAATGTGTTCTTCCTGGATTAGCCATAAACCGACTAAGTACTCCCATTGCTTGGGAAATGTCTGGCCTTGTACAAACCATTGCATACATGAGACTGCCAACCACACTAGCATAGGGTACATTGGTCATGTCCTCCATCTTAGTAGGAGATTTTGGACAGTCCTGAATAGATAGCTTCATTCCCTAGATGACTGAAACAACTAACTATTTGCAATCATTCATACAAAATCTCTCAAGAAAAGTCCTAACATACTTACTCTGACTGAGCCAAAGCTTTCTATTCTTCATGTCCCTAGTTATCTCCATCCCCAGAATATACCTTGCTACACCAAGATCCTTCATTTCAAACTTAGCAGACAACTGAAACTTAAGATCATAAATCATTAGCTTACTATTTCCTATGAACAACATATCATCAACATAGAGAGCAATAACAAGAACTCGATCACTTTTAGCTTTATAATATACACAGTGATCAGATTTTGATCTCACAAATCCCAAAGACAATACAAAAGTATCAAATTTCTGGTACCACATTCTAGGTGATTGCTTTAACCCATACAAAGACTTCTTTAATTTGTATACCAGTTTTTCTTTACCTTTTTCAACAAAGTGCTCAGGCTGGGACATATAGATTTCTTCTTCAAGATGACCATGAAGAAATGTTGTCTTCACATCCATCTGTTCGACCTCTAAATCATATGTTGCTGCAAGTGACAAAATAAATCTAATGGACATCAGCTTAGCTACATGAGAAAATATTTCCCCATAATCAATTCCCTCTACCTGGGAATAACCCTTTGCAACCAGTCTTGCCTTTTACTTTTCTACACTACCATCTAGACCAATCTTTTTCTTAAATACCCATTTGCAGCCCACAGGTTTTCTACCTTTAGGCAAGGGCACCAGACTCCAAGTTTCATTCTTTTCTAAAGATGCCATCTCTTCTTCCATGGCTTCCAACCAAGAATCTGAATCAGACATTTTAAATGCCTCTTTTACAGTCCTAGGCTCATCAGTGCTAGAAATTAAAGCATAGGCACAAGTAGAATTAATCAATGAGAACCCATACCTATTTGGTTGTTTTCTTTCTTGGGTTGACCTCCTCACTAGCTAAGGCTGAGGTTCTTCTTCTTCAAAACTTTTAGAACTGCTTGAGCTCTCCTCAGTTTCAGGTACATTTTGAATTTTCAATTCCTCTTGCTCTGGTGTAGGAGGAATTAATGCTACATCCTTATTGTTTTCTGACTTTATCTCTAACTATAGATCCAAGGTGGAAGGTTTCAGCTCACGAAAGATTACACTTCTATTGTATACAACCTTTTCTATTTCAGGATTCCAAAGCGTGTATCCTTTTATAACAACACTATAGCCTATAAAAATACACTTGACAACCGTGTTCTCCAATTTAGATCTTTTTACATCCCACACATATGCATATACCTCACAGCCAAAGACTCAAATATGTCTAAGAGAGGGCTTCTTACCAGACCACGCTTCCAAAGGTGTTTTCTCAACAAGAGTAGAATTTGGAGAATGATTAATTAAATAACATGCAGTAGCAGTAGCCTCAGCCCATAACTTCTCCACCAAGCCAACACTACTAAGCATACTTCGTGCTCTCTCCATCACCGCCCTATTGAACCTTTCTGCAACTCCATTCTGCTATGGAGTATAAGTTGTCTTATTTCTTTTGATCCCATGGTATTTACAGTATCTTTCAAATTCATCAAAATAGAATTCACCGCCATTATCAGTCCTCAAGCATTTTATTTTTCTACTAGTCTGATTTTCAACAATATTTTTAAATTCTTTAAACTGACTGAATACTTCTGATTTACTTTTCAGAAAATAAACAAATGCTCTTCTTGAATAATCATCAATGAACGACACATAGTATCTTGACTTAGACAAAGAAGGAACATCCACTGGAACAAATACATCTGAATGAATATAATTTAGCAAACCAGAAGATTTATGAGGACTAGAATAAAATGAAACATAGTGTTGCTTTCCATATATACAGTGTTCAGAGAATTCAAATTCAAGATTACAATCTTCAAGCCCCTCAACCAGGTTTTTGTTCTTCAAGGTTTTTAAACCTTTTTCTCCTATGTGGCCTAACCTATGATGCCAAAGCATAGTCTTCTTTGCTGGAAGTTTTACTTCCACAAAGTTTACATAATTAGGGATATTTCCCTCTTTACCTCCATAAGCAACTTTTAGTGACCTTCCAGAGACACTATTATATTGAACAACATGTGCATCTAGCTTGTACAAGGTACCAATTCGAGCACCTCTAGCCAGCACCATTGAACCTCTAGTCATCTTGCAGCCATTTCTAGAGAACGTGACTTGTACTCCAATATCATTTAGCTTACTAATAGACAATAGATTTTGAGCTAGACCTGGTATGTGCATAACATCATTGATCCCCTTTACTCTTCCATTAGGGAATTAGATTCTGACTCTTCCACGACCAACTATGGCCAAAGTTGAATCACTCGCCAAGTACACCTTTCCACCATCATATTCTTCATACTTTGTGAACCATTCTCTATGAGATGTCATGTGGAAAGATGCTCCAGAATCAATCAGCCAGACATCATCTGATGCCTGAGTAGCCAAGGCATCAAGGAAGGCGTCTGCATCACTATGAGAAGAGTCATTGTTGGAAGAATACTTCTTCTTCTTCTTCTTCTCCTCTTTACAATCCTTTCAGACATGACCAGGTTTCCCACAATTCCAGCTCTTCACCTTGGACTTCTTGCTAGGAGACTTTGATCTCCCCTCTGATTTTGATTTGGACTTCTTGTCCTTCTTCTTTCCTTTCTCTTTCGGTCTTCCTCTGACAGCAAGAGCTTCCTTCGCCATCTCAGAAGACTTCCTTCTCATTTCTTCTGACAACAAAGAGCCAACAACAACTTCCATCTTGAAACTGGATGTTGTACTCCCAATAGCCATCACCAGATGATCCCATGAGTCTGGAAAATAACACAAAAGAAGCATACAATGATCCTCTTCTTCAGTCTTCACACCAACATATGTTAATTGAGAAATCAACATATTAAATGTGTTCAAATGATCAGCTACAGAACCTCCTTCCTACATTCTCAAAGAATATAGCTTCTTCCTCAGGAACAGTTTATTCACCAAAGATTTCCCCTAATAAATAGACGCCAGTCTATTCCAAAAGGAAGATGCAATCTTCTCCTCATGCACACTTAGAAGGACTAAATCTACCAAACAGAGCCTTATCAGCCCCTTAGACTTCCTATCTGCAAGGTCCCAATCTTCTTGCTTCATGCCTGTAGGTTTAGTTCTAGACACAACAAACCACATATCATGATCAACTAGAAGATCCTCCATCTTGAGTTTCCACAACTCAAAGTTACTACCATTGAATTTCTCTATTTCATTTTTTCCAGATGTGCTAGCCATCTCAATCTGTAATCGGGAATAACAAACTCTACAGGACTCCCACTGAACATAATTGACACAAAAAACCCAACGCACCCACAAGGATAACACAACTGGCCAGGCTCTGATACCACTTGTAAGGAAAATTAGATGTGGAAAACAATTCTCCTAACGTCAATACCTTAGGAAAGAATGCAGATATACTTTTAAATTTTACAATTACAGTCCAATTAAGATGCACTATGAAATAGATAACAGAAACAGAGTATTTGACAATCACACATGAACACCAGATATATGTGGGAAAACCCTTATGGGAGAAAAACCCACCACACCAAGATAAATCACTTTGTATTACAGTAATGGAGATTACATACAAATGACAAACTTATCTTTCTGGTGTCTATTTAAGCAACATTCACCATGAACAAACTTGTACATGAACCTTCAAGTTACAGTCAACACATAATAGAATTCACTCTGATACAATTCAAACTATTCACACACAATTGTTGATCGAACCAACCGAATCACTACAGAGATTACAAACTATATTCATGTTGTTCCTAACTATTGAGCTTCCTCACATAATTGTCACAAGGAACAGACTCCCAACGGTTCCAATTTGGCTCCTCTGATTGGCTGAATACCAACCACGTAGATAGTCATTGCTCTATCAAAAGAAACAAAAGTGGCATCTTGGTGAGACACTAATAGTGTCTTGCCAATGCCAAAGGACCTTCATATCATTGTCGCCAAGAGTTACCATAATCTCCAAGATGTTCTATCGAGCTTTCAATGTTACGCCGAAACACCAAGCAGTCACCTAGACCTATCACTTTCGCCAGTAGATCATAGCGAGTCACCAAAGGTTATACAAAAGTCACATATTATACCGTGCTCCAAAGAATAGTTGGAAAGACTTAACATCTTCATTGAGAGTTCTTATCGAACACATTTGGGTTACCTCGATAGCCTTTGACTATCAGCAAGACATCCATCAGTCGCTAAGAGATCTCCTCGAGATCCTTTATGTTACATCAAACACCCAACAGTCGGCAAGACTTAACAATCTCATCAAGACCTTTCCCCGGTCGCTTTGAGTTACTCTGATGAGCATTTGGATGTGTCCCCGTCAGCATGACCTTCACTGTTCGCTAAGACCTCACACCGGGATCTTTATGTTATAGCAAAGACATCATTTGTATTCTTGTCGATGAGACATTTCCACTTCACTGAGACATCATAACGAAACAAACATGTTACTTCGATGAACCCAAGTGTTACACTATCGGTTAGACATTGGCTATTTGCTGAGACTTCTCATCGAACCGACATAGGTTATCCCAAAGCCCATGGTCGTCATGAGTCTCCCTGATTTACGATTGAATGGCCTGTCGGCCAAAGAACTTCATGCGATAAGAGGTCATATCGAACACTCCTTGTCACAACGATAGGCACCATAGTGTAACCATTCAGTGAGACAAAAGGTAGGTCACATCAACCTGTACAAAACTTAGTGTTCCATAACTACTAGTCGGCCAGACATGATAGATGTCATATCGACTTGGCTTCTAAAGAGGTTTCAGCCTGTATTGATTGAGGCATATTTCCAACACCCTATAGGATTGTGAGCCTGTAGGGCACTTTATTGGGTTTCCTTCATGTGAGAGATCTTGGGGGTTACCTTTCCTATAGGTCTATGGGTCTATAGGGTGAGTATTCGTGCTCGCTAAAGTTGGGGGAAAATGTATAAGAGTGAATTTGCACCCCTTATGCAAATTCCCTTTTTTTCCTTCTCCTTTTTAGAAAACCAAGTTTAGAGGCTTAATTACACCTAAGCCCGCTACTTTCATCTCACTTGGCACTTTTTTTGAGTTTTGGTGGGGGAATTTCTATTGGGGACACCCCCGCGATGCATAGATATCAGTGCAATGTGCTTACATCCTTGGCAGATTCCTGTGGCTGAACTTGTAGAGGCATTACACTTCCCATTGGAAGTTGACTTGTAACATCCTCTTCGGTCAACTAGCCTGAATATGGCCATTTTCTTCATCTCCTCTTCAAATTCTCTTCTTCTACATGCATTTCATCTTCTACAGCTTCTTCCAATCAGTTCAACTTCTTCACACTCTTGCACTCACTTCTAGCATTCACAAGCATTCTAGTAGCACTCTTGCACTCCATTGTAGCAACAACTTCACTCCATCACTTCAATAGAGAAATTTTGGACCACACCATTGCAACAGAGGCTTGAGTACTCTTATTCTCTCCCCTATCAACCTTGATTGCTTTTGGTGGAGGTGGTAAACTTCCCATTCCTCTCCTCTATTACTTGGTAGAGTAAGCACATTTACTATTTTTTAGTGCTTTAGTGTTCTTCATTATGTTACTTTTTGTATCATACTCACTTTCTTGTTTGTCTATGGAGGTGGAAAAGCCTAAATGGGGGTCTGATTGAGGTAGGCCCTTATACAACCACCCAAAAAATTTCCTCCTCTTTGTGTGTAGGTGAACTTACTTTCAAGGGGCTAGTTGGTGAACAAGTTTCTTTGTGAGATCATCTTTTCCACCCTAACTCCTGTATTTTTACTTTATCACATTAGAGACTATTTTGTTTACTTAATCACATTATTTTGGCCCTTTAGTAGTAGTTAGCTGGGCCATTAGCTTGTTTTCCTAAGTTTAACCTTGTGTCTTTAGTTGTCTGGTCGTACAGACGCCAGTGCATTGGAGAGACGCTAGTGTGCCACATTGTCATTTTGGGACTGCACTTTCATCCTTGGACAGAGAACTTCTTGAGGTGTGGTGTTGAACCTGAAAAATCGGCTTTCCTAGCCCCATCTTGTATTTCGGGTATGTAGGGTTATTGAAGGACTTTATAGTCCTCATCATTCTTGTCCCACATTTCCTAACACCCCATTAAGCTGAGGTAAGTTAGGGCAGCCTTCCACTCTCAACCCTTTGTGACCTGGGGCCTTGAATGTGGTTGTCCCCCTCTCTTACACCCTCAACCCTTAAACCCTAATCCATCTACCCTATACATTGGAACCTCAACCCTAATCCACTAACCCTATACCCTCAATCCTCTACCCTCTACCCTATAAACCCTTAAACACTCAACCCTAAACCCTAAACCCTTAAACCCTCTACCTTCTACCCTCAATCCTCTACCCTCTACCCTCAACCCTTAAACCCTTCAAACAAATTAGTAAAATCTCTACCCTAATCCTTCAACACTCTTGACCCTTAATCCCTCATCCCTTAAACCCTAATCCCTCAACCCCTATACCCTCTACCCTATACATTGGACCCTCAACCCTAATCCCCCAACCCTATACTCTCAATCCTCTACCCTCAACCCTTAAACCCTCAACCCTCAATTTTCAACCCTCAACCCTTAATCCCTCGATCCTCAACCCTCAAATCCTAAACCCTCAACTTCGATATCCTCTACCCTATACATTGGACTCTCAACCCCAATCCTTCAACCATATGTACCCTCAACCCTATACCCTCATCTAAATACCCTAATCCCTCAACCCTACAGGTCGTCAACTCTATACCTTCTATTCTCAACCCTCTAACCTATACATTGGATCCTCAACCCTCATATATATATGCCCCTCCCTCCTCTTCTCTCCTCTCTATCTCACTTCTCCCTCCATATCTTTATCCATCCATCCATCTGTCTCTACCCTAATCCCTCAAACCTAAACCCTCAACCCTTGAACCCTTAAACACTCAACCCTAAACCCTAAACTCTCAACCCTCAACCCTTAAACCCTAAACCCTTAAACCCTCTACCCTTTTCTTTACCCTCAACCCAGTACCCTCTACCTTAAACCTAATCCCTCAACCCTTAAACTATTAAATCCAAGAAAAATCTCTACCCTAATCCCTAAACCATCAACCCTTAAACCCTCTATCCTCAACCCTAAACCTCTACCCCTACCCTCAACCCTCAACCCTTAAACCCTCTACCCTCTACCCTCTAACCTATATATTAAACCCTCAACCCTCAACCCTTAATCCCTCAACCCTCAATCCTTAAACCCTAAACCCTCAACCCCTAGATACCCTCTACCCTTTACATTGGACCCTCAACCTAATCCTTCAACCATATACCCTCAAACCTATACCCTAAACCCTCTACCCTCAACCCTAAACACTAAACCTTTAAACCTTCTACCTTATACCCTCAACCCAGTACCCTCTACCATTGACCCTAATCCCTCAACCCTCAACCCTTAAACCCTAATAACCTAGAAACCATCAACCCTATAATTCCTCCACCCTAATCCCTCAACCCTATACCCTCAACCCCTATCACTTTCTCTCTATCTATACATCTCACCTCTCCCTCCCTCCCTCTCTAATTATCTCTATCTACCCTCTCCCTCTTTCTATGTACCTCTTGTTCAATCAATCCCTACCACCCTCTCTTGTTCCCTCTATCTATCTCTCTCTATCTCTCTCCCACTCTCTCCTACTCCCTCTCTCTCTCTCTTAGGTCTGTCCCTCCCATCGCCTCTCTCTCTCTTAGGCCTCTCCCTATGGCAACCTACCTAGGTAACTCTCTCTCTCTCCCCCCTCTATATATCTATCCCTCCCACCTACCTAGATAAGTCCCTCTCACTCCACCCCCTCTTTCTCTCCCTCTCTCAGGTCACTCCCTCCCACACCCTCTTCCTCTCTCAAGTCTCTCACTCACACTCCATCTCTCTCCCACTCCATGTCTCTCGCACTCCCTCTCACTACCTATCTCTCAAGTCTCTCCCTCTCACCCCCCTCACACTCTCAAATCTCTCCCTTTGGCACCCTACCCACATAACTCTCTCTTTCTCTCTATCTCTCTCCCCCCTCTGTCTCTCTCTCCCTCTCTCTCAATTCTCTCCCCCCCCTTCTGTCTCTCTCCCTCCTTCTATCCATCCCACCCTAGCTAGCTAAGTCCCTCCCACTCCAACCCCTTCTCTCCCACTCCCTCTCTCTTAAAATATCACTTCCACCCCGTCTCCCTCTCTCCAAACTCTCTCTCTCTCTCTCTCCCCCTCCCCTTCTCATCCTACCTAGAAAACTCTAGATCTCTCTCTCTCTCTTAAAATTCTCCCTCCCTCTAAAGACATACATAAATACATACATACTTACATACATACAAGCATAATACATATGCACATACAATCCTACATACATACAAGCATACATGCATATGTATAGATACAATATACATGCATTGATGCATACATGAATACATACATACATGACATACAAGCATACATGTACATAGAAATATATAAACATACATTCAATAAAGTAGCATTTAACATAAAGCAAGACATAACGCTAGCGTGATACATGTTCCCCACAAATGCAAAAAAACATGTCAAAACAGAGATATAACACAAGTGCGTTATATCTTTCTTTGGGAATCCCCAAGCCTTGGGATTGGTATTTGCCTTGGAATACCAACCCAAAGGCTTGGAGGGCATTCCTAATGACCAGAGACATGTTTTTGCAAATTATACAATATTTCACATAATCAGGTTCATGCTCACTGTCAAGATTGAATGTGGTTCAATATTGAACAAATTGAACATTTGGGTAATGTTAGGTTCTCTCTTAGCTATCCAACGATGTAATTTTTTTCACTTTTTGACAATGTTAAGCCTTTCATCCATAATTTATTTTGTTTGTGTGTCTCTTTTTTGGAAAAAAACAATGTTTGGTGTTTTATTTGTTATAAATTAACCGTTCATCAATTTCAAATAAATTACATTTTTAGAAACTAGACTCCATTCTACAAATTTTAAAAAAATAATATATATTTTTTAATTAGTTTCCAAAATTTGTAGGGGTAGCACGACCAAAATTCTATTTTTTAGGAAGTGTCCACTTAGAAAATTAGTAAAAAATTAAATATCCATTAAAAAATTATTAGAAAATCATGCATCAACTACATACTATTAGCTAACTTTTGACCATAGTGATTTTAAAAATACTAAAAAAATGTTCACTATGCTTGGGTCATACAAGAGTTGCTATGTTATGTTTTTCTAACAAAAATAACACCAATTTTTGTATGTCCCTCTTTTGAACCCCTTAATCTCAACCATTTTCAAAATAAATTAGTAGTTTAGAAAGTAAACTTGGAGCACTTTGATCCTTGTTTTTGTTCCATCTCAAAATTTTGAGTGTAACTATCCTCAATTTCATGTCCAAGGTTAGTATTTCCTGATTTTAGAAAAAAAGTGGCCACTTAAGCCCCCTTTTTGGGAACCATCTTTTTGCACTTACCCATAAGTGGATTTGGAAGATAGTGGATGCATGTTAGGGAGATGATGGGAGGACTCAAGAATCTAGTTCCATGGATGGTATTCTTTGAATATGTTCTCCATTAGATCATGGACAATTAGAGGTATGCTCATAGATGTTGGTAGAATGATGGTAAGGGGAATGAAATGGGTGAGAAGATGGTGAGGGATATGGGTTTATGCAAAGGATTGGATAAGAGGGATGTGAGGATGAAATATGGATTTTGGATAATAGATGAGATATTGGAAAACTTGTGGATGAGTGGATGGAAATTTTGGTAAGATCAACATTGGCACACCTTGAAGGGTGGTGGAGTTGTGAGAGAGAAGTAGCTTTTGAATTTGGAGAATTAGATGGAGGAGAGGGTATATATTTTGGGATATAAGGACCCAAAATGGATGGAGGTGATGAAAGATTATTATATGGGGTGGAGGATGTATAACTAGATGGAGCTTTTGGATAAGCAATTTTGGATGCCAATTCTAATTTCTCTTTGGGATGTATTGATTCTATGAGTATTTTTCAAATCTACATGGTTTTTGACTTTGATTTTTTCTTCATGGGCCTTTGAGGCCTTTGTGATTTAGCTTTTGATTTTTGATCACATTTTTCTTTTTTTTTGCATGTCCTTTTGATGGGACATGTTGATCCTTTGATTTTTGCGGATTTTTGGCTTTATGCATTTGAGATTTGACATCCAAATTGCTTCCAAGAGAAATGGGATTGGTGGATGGATATGAATGATTTGGATGTATTATGGATGTGTTTGTGTAAGTATGTTGGAAAAAGGTTCAAGTGTTTGTGCCTTTGTAAATCTTGATTAGGGATATCACATGATGGATAAAGATGATAATGGGATCTTGGAGTAGGAATGCTAGGTGGTGAAATTTAAGGACCCAAGATGGATGGAAGGGATGAAGGAATTTGTTTTGAGACATAGGGACCCAAAATGGATGAAAAGGAAGATGGAATTTGTTTTGGGATATAAGGACCTAAGATGGATGGAAGGGATGAAGGTTTGGGTTTTGGAATATAAGGACCCAAACTAGATTTGGAGGATGGAGAATATGAATGTTTGGATTTAGATGGTATGATTTTGGATTTGGGGTGGATGGAAGGAGTACCAACGTCTAGAGACTTGTAGCCAAGGCCATGATAATTAGAATTTTCTTTGATATTAAGGGGTTCTAAGATGCCTTGCTCATGAAGGCCTAACCCTTTGCCTTGATAATGCATAGTTTTACAAATCCTTTTTCCAATTGGATACTTATTGTTTTAGAAGCAAGATTCTAGTCCATTTTGAAGGGGATATGGCATGGAGAGAATGATTGGCTCTTGGAGTAGACTTGCTTGGATGAAAGTGGAGGAACCCAATTGATAAGTAGAGAGTTCATGGGTAATTTGGATAGGGGTGATGGGATCTTGTGGAGGATTAAGATCATGACATGAAGACAAAGGGGTTATTTGATCATGATATGAAGATGGGAGAAAAATTTGATCTTGAATTGGGATAGGATCATGGGGTGGGGTGGATGGCATAGTTTTCTCTTGGTCGTGAGATAGAAGGGGATCATGACATGAAGATGAAGGGATGGTTTGATCTTGATTTGGGGTACGATCATGTAATGTAGTGGATGGAAGGGAATCATGAAAGGGGGATGGAGAGATAATTTGATCTTTACATAGTAGAAGGGGATAATTTTATTGAATAGAAGTTATACTTTGATCTTGATTTGGAGGAAGTGGATCATTGGATAGGATTAAAGGGGTATTTTTCTTTTGATTGGAAATAGGATCATGAATTGTAAGGGAATCATTAGATGGGGTGGATGACACATCATGATCATGATTGGGAGGGGTATCATTAGATGGGGTAATGGATGGAAAGCTTTGTTCTTGTGATGGACAGGGTCATGCCATGGAGGAGATATGATAGGATCATAATATGAGGTGGTTATGATAGGATCCTAAAATGAGTTGGATATGGTAAGATTATGAGATGGTATAGGATCATTCAATAGAGTTGATGCACTAAGATTATGTCATGGAGTTGAGAGACTTGGATCATGAGATGGTATAGAAGGGATGAATTTATCTTGATATGAAAGGGGTCATTTTGGATTTATTGATCAATGGTACAATCTTGATCAAAGATAGGTTTATCTTGGATGCCAAGATCATCTAGAAGGATTTCTTGGATGGACTTAAGGATAGGATCATGATATGGAATGGGATCATAATAAGAAGTAATTTGATCTTGACATAAAGGGGGATCTATGATGTCATGCTTTAGATCAATGAGGTCAAGTGAGTAACATGGTTGACTTTGTGTAGGTGCTATGAAGGTGGAAAAACATGAAATGGATGAGGTGGAAGTGGGTGGAACTAGAAGACTAGGACTAGCATTTTGTGAAAAAGGATTTTGCATGGGTTCTTGTATTCCTTTGAGGGTGAATTTTGGTGCTCATTTGATGGTGACTTTTGGTGCTCCTTTGATGGTGACTTTTGGCGCTCCTTGGATGGTGAATTTTGGCTTGATGATGGGTTGACTAGGATGTGAAGTGCATGAGGTATGGTTATGGATGGGTGTTGGTTGAACATGGAAGACATTTTGGTTTCCCTTGTCAATAGAGGGAAAGGATGCCATGAAGACTTGGATGGTGATTAGGATCTCTTGGAATCTACTTACAAGACACATGATTATGGATTTTATGTGATTGTTAAAGTAGTTGGAAAGGATAATTTCAAAAAGATCTTGAAGTATGAGATGAAATATGGAGGATATGTTATGCTCATCTTGATCCATGGTTTGTTGGTGATGAAGGATGTTGACATTGAAGGATGTGGAGTAAGGGGATCATTGGAAGTTGATGAAGATTTCAAACAAGTAGAAGCCTCAAAATAGTATATAATTTGAGAATATATGATAAAACTTTTAAAATATTTTCAATAGATATAAGAGAGTTGAAAAAATTCAAATAAATGAAAACCTAGAAAATAGTGTATAATTTGAAAATATTCAATAGGACTGTTAGAAAATTGCCAATAAATAAGAGAGAAAGTTGAAGAAATTTTCAAACAAATAAAATTAAAAAGTAGCATGACATAATTTTGGGTATAGGTTTTTATAAATTAAAAAATAAAAGCTAGACTAAAATTATCTTGTTTAAGTTTTTAAGGATGTTTTTATGGAATTGCTTATTGATTAATTTTGTAAGATTTAAACATTTTTATGTAATTTTTATTTAATAATGTATAATTTAATTTATTTTTTAAAAAATAGTAGAGTGGTTGACATGAGTTTTTCTCAGTTTAATATGACTTTACGTTCAAGTGTGTTAGTTTTGTTAATAGATGTTTTGGATCACTCTCTTTTTCCCATGACTAATTGAATAACTACTTTCATGTGCAATGATTTTTTACTAATTTTTTTAATTATTTAAAAAGTGCACATGATTTTTTTTCAATTATTTAAAAATTGGACATTATTAAACATTTTATTTTCATATTTTTGTTTTTTTCCAATAAGAAAAATAAAAATCTACTTTAATTTTTTAATTATTTAAAAAGTGCACTATTTTCATGTGCAATGATTTTTTATTAATTTTTTTAACTATTTAAAAAGTACACATGATTATATCTTAAAAGTTCAATAATTAAAAAAAACATTTGAAATAAATTAATTTTTTTTATAAGTTCATTAATTTCTAAATAAATCTTTAAAAAAATTTAAACACAACAGAATTAATAAGACTTAATATTAATAATTTAAAATAAAAATAGCATATATAATTGTAGGGAAAATAAATGTACCCTACAATTCATTTAAGAGTTTAATTCTAATAATCAAGTAATAGGTATTCTGACTAACTTCAATTTGAAAATTGGATATGGCGAGGATGCAGACAGGTGGAAAACCTAATTTCAAACAGGGAGTGAACATGCTTTGCCAGGAAGATGTAGAGGACAATGGCGACCTCAGATGCAGATGAGGATAAATATTTTTGTTGCAGATTTAGGGTGGAAGTTTGAAAGTGAATGGAATCTCCCACTTTGACGTGAGGAGGAAGAGAAGCTGATTGATCTCTGGTTGGAGGCCCAAAATTTTGCCTCTGATCGTAAGGCGATGCCTGCTGGTGGTTCTGTTCTTGCTACAGGGAAGGATATATTTCGTTCGATTTCTGTTGGGAAGGATTATTCCTTTGGTGCACTTTAGGGTTTGCGTTGGGGTTTCCTTCTCTCCCCATGCCCTGCATTGGAAGTTGATTCATTTGAGGATGAAAGGTTGTGCGATTATTTGGGGGCCCCTCCTGCCCTTTTATCTGTTGTCTTCCCTGCGATTTGTTGCGCCACAGCTAGGGACTCTGATGATGATGGTCTGGATACATCTGTTCAGAGTGGTGCGGTGCCTAGGGTGATGTTTCGATTGCTCGTGAGACGCAGGGTCAGAGCTTGTTAGATGTGCAGCCTAAGGTGGTTTCTGGAGATCCAATTGATGGGAAGTCTTCTCTGCAGAAGTTTTGGTATGAAGCCATTGTAAGTATTCAACTTTCTTTCTTGCCGTCTCCCTCCATGCTGGTTGGGAAAGGTCAGGGTTTATCCCTTGAACTCAATGTTGACAGGGTTGGCTGCTAGAAAGCTCCCTCTTAGGGTGCGGCCTCATGAGGCACTTCCTCAAAAAATTCAGCAGGTGCTGCTAAGAATTTTTAGGAATTTTTTAAAGCTGGGGTCCCATGAACTTACTAGCACTGTTCAACTTAAAATGTTAAGTTCCAAATTTTAAGGAAGCTGGGGATCCCATGAAGTGGGGCTCAACTTAAACACTAACCTCTGTAATTTAAGGAAGCTAGTGGTCTTATGAATTTTACTTTTAATACTTTTAAATATAATTAAATTCACAATAAAAAATGAAATATTTTAATCAATTGAAAACTACGTGATGGTATTTGTTTACATTTGTGCATATATCTATTTAATTTAATTTTTGATCATCTTCTATTGCAATTTTTGCTATCTCAACAAGTCGCTGAGGATTATGCTCATGATAATTATTTTAATTAATTACTAGCGATGGCACCTTGGTGTGCAGTGGGTATGTTGAAGATGTGTGGAAGGTCAATTAATAAAAAAAGTTTGTGTATATTATGTCCACTATTATTTTATTTTTATTTTTTTGATACGTAAGGTGAAGATTTTATATATGTTCAGAGAAATATACATGCGTCTGCATTGCAGGAAAATTCCAACGATGAGCTTCAAACAACCAAAAAACTAACAAGACAGAGTTCGACCCATTACCAAAATGGAAGCATCGAGCAAAATAAAAACAAAGACTTGCTTCCTCCAGGATTACAAATTTACAAAAAACTAAACTCCAGTTCGCAGAAACCACGATTACCAAGACTTTAACAGGCAGAGACCAGACGAACAATAACCTTTCCCAACTTAAACCCAGAAACCATTTACCTCTGCAAAGCATATAAAACTTTCCACCCAGTCCATTCCCTCCGCTGGCACTAGCTTCATTCTTATCTTCAGAAACTCCACTGCCACGTCTGCCAGTGTGCGATGCCGGGACAATTCGGAGCCTTTGAGATCCAAAAGAAAGGGGTAAATCTTGATAGCATCATCCGAGTCCCACATGGTGGCCAGGTCCGCCGGGCGTGGTATGCCCTTACCCAAGAGATCCGCCTTCAGGGAGATATCGATGCCCCCGAGCAAATCCTTCCGAAACAGTCGCGCCATCAAATCCTTAGCCAATGACTTCGGGGTGGCAATGTCCAAGAGCGAAGCAAGAAACCTGGATGAAATTTGGGTATTGTCCCTTGCAAATTCTTTTCGCTCTAAATGTTCCTTTCCAAGGGCCATTTTCACTGCTGCTACCGTCGCCGGGTCATCTTCAAGCAAGATTCGTTTGAGTCGCTGGTCCGTTACTTCCCGAAAGGCAATTTGCCTTTCTAATGCCACTAGAGAAACAGGGGTATCGACCTCGAAAGAGTCAAGACCATCCGCCGATATGATGATAGTGAACTTCGATTTCGCCAGCCTCGCCATTGCCGAAGATGCGCCCGGATCACCCTGCAACAAAAACATAAAAGCAGAAACCAGGAAGCCGAACCTAAATTTAGGAGAGGGCTTCCTAAATTTAACATGAGAGCCCAATAATGAATCGTCAGTCATCGAGTACGGAGCGAGATTAGGAGCTTTGCAAATCTGTCCTTCGCATGAAAGGAAATTCCTCCCCCGCAGACCTGTAATCAATGCATTTTATGGAGCTTACCACTCGGCACGTCCTCACTCAGAATAATGTAGGTCGTGCATTACGTGTCCCTCAGCCGGCTTCGTGATATTTGAGCCCATCATACCACTAGACTCCCTTCGATTTGTCCGAGCAAAGAGGCGGCCGCTTAAACCTTCCATTGCCATTCGCAAACTGCTAAATTTGATAGGTTGGTTTGATTACCAACGCCCGACCACGTGCCACGCGTCCATCCCACACCCCACCACCTGGCCAGCTAGACTTCCATTGTCTGTGTGGGGGGCGAGGATGGGAGCCCACCCATCCGCCCACATGTCCACTATTATTTTATTATCAATATTTTTTAGAAATATTATTCTTATAAATATATTGGTATGCTTAATATTATATTATTATTAATAAAATATTATTAATATTAAATTATTAATTAATTAATTATTATTGTTATATATTATTAATATATCTTTGAAAACTTATTTTACAAAATCAACAATTGTGCAGTGTATAATAAAATAAATACAATCTCCCAAAGAATTTAGAGGAATGGAAATAAAGTCATCATATCATTGTATTTCACACACATATCCAATAATAATGTGAACTCAACAAGAAATAAATATTCTTAGCCTTCACAAAACTTTCAACATTCAATGAATAGTTCATAGCATTCTACCTTTCATGAAATAATAGACAATTGAAGAAGGCATATCTTTCTTAATAAATTTCAACATAATTTTGATCTTTTGCTTTCAAATTTATTTCTCTAGCTATTGCATAAATAAGTTGATCTTTTGAATGATTTACAAAACTTTCAGAGTTACTTTGTGCACATTGGTATATATAGTTGCTTGCATCTCTAAAAATATTCCTCAAAAAAAATTCATACTCCCTTTTTGAAACCCTTGCAGCCCTTTGCCAAATCTTTGTGTGCAAAACATAAAGATTTTACAATACATAAACATTACCATGTAAAAAATACTACACTAAAAACTTGCAAGAAACATGAGGCATGTAGGTAATATTTTTATTGTTTCCAACAAACTATGCAGTGATATTGGATCTATCAAAGGCAAGGTCGGCTTGCTCTCTTCCATACAATAGTTGTAGCAACACTTTTTATCTTGTAGTAGTATAAAATTACATTATAGTGATAGATTAGCTAAATTTAAAATTCTAACCAAGTCTGGTAGTAGTGACTCATCTTCTCTTCCTAGTAATAAAAAATATAAGAGGCAAATTTTTATGAGGCTTCAAGAAAGGATAAAATAAATATTGAAATTAGTTCTATATCATAGACAATTGTTGTAGCAACACTTTTTATCAGTTCTAACTTTCCATGGCACTCCATGGATAGATCTTGTTGAAGTGGCACAAAACTTGCAGCTATTGGTTACAAATCTAAATGTTAGTCTTCCACCAGTGCATAAAAAGTACTCCAAGTTCTTTCTAGGTTCCTCCAACTTCAACATGTACATGGGGTTATAGCTGAGGAAACATTAGATTCATTATTGCAGAAGATGAAAACATAGAAAACTCAAATATGTGTGAGATAAAACTTGGAGTAATTCCCCATGTCATGAATGAGGCCATCATTGTTTTCTTCTACCAATGCTTGTTCCTATAAAATCTACTGTACTTTTGAAAAAATAATCTTTTCAAATAAAAACACAAATTAGAAGCCAAACACAAATTAGATTCATTATTGTAGAAGATGAAAACATAGAAAACTCAAATATGTGTGAGATAAAACTTGGAGTAATTCCCCATGTCATGAATGAGGCCATCATTGTTTTCTTCTACCAATGCTTGTTCCTATAGAATCTACTGTACTTTTGAAAAATTAATCTTTTCAAATAAAAACACAAATTAACCTTTAATATATTTTTTAAAGACTGTTAAAGATACATAGAGTTCCAAGTAGTGCAGGAAGCCACAATACAAGATGTATGGGATGAACATCATGTGCAATTACAACCACTTGTGCATTTCTTTCAAAAGAAATTCATAACTAGGGGCATTAAAGTAAATGATTGAAATATTTGTTATCATGACCAAGGACATTGAAATAAATTAAGAAAATTTAAATTGCTGATTTTAAGGAGATCAATTGCAAACACTGCTCCATCATGCTAATGTTGGTCCTTGATTGTGCTTTGAACTCACCTACACGTAGTCCAAGACTGGTGCTAGGTACACTTGTGTGGTGAGTATAAACTACAATGTACTGCTGCGGTCTTGAAGGAAGAACACCTTGAGAGCAACACAATTAATTTTCTATGTAAAGGAGAATTTATATTCCAACGTGCTTATTACTAGCCTAAATGGTTCCTTGTAAAAGGGGATTACAATTTTCAAACTTAGAATAACTTAACAATATTCTTATGCCTTCAATTAAATGATGTGTATAAGGCATGAGAGATAATCCATAAGGTACAAGTCCATGAAAGGACAATACATAGTAAAAAACTAAAAGATAGTTTAAAGGATAGCAATTAATCACCATTTACATTATTCAAATCACCATTTACAAAAGTCATTAATGCTTCTCAAGCATGTGTTGCAACTGGATCAGCTAATTCATTGGTTGGCATATTTGTTCCTTTCTCAACAAAAGCATCATCACACGGATCATCTTCACCTTGTACAACATCTAATGTCATATTATGCAATATACAACAACAAAGAATGGTTTTCAGACGCACTTCCAAATTTGGATGCCACATTTTGGATTCCAAAATCCACCACATTTCTTGTAGCCTTCCAAATGCACACTCTACCACAATACGTGTTGATGACAACTTAAAATTGTATTCCCTCTAACTACTTGTTAGACCTCCGCTGAAAGGTGTAATTAACCATGTCAACAATGGATACCCACCATCTCCAGTAATATACTCTCTTATATTTAATGGGCCAATTGACACTGGTTGACCATTTAATCTTTGTCCACCTTCACACATTTTATGGAAACAAGAATTTTATAGAAGTCTAGAATCATTTACAGAATCAGGCCACCTTGTAAAAATGTCCATGAAATACATATTGCTATCAACAATTGCTTGTAATGACATACTATAGTTATTATCACGATCATACCAATCAGTAGAGCACTCATTAGGTGGAAGATGAAATTGAATGTGAGTTACATCTATAGCTCCGCAACAATTTGGAAATCCTTGTTTTAGACGAAAGCCTTCTTTTACATGCTCAAGTTTCATGTGATTACTAGGCCATTGGATATGACTTTGAAATCGAATATAAAAGATATTGATGAACTTATTTACAACTCTTACCACAGTTAACTTTCTACAACCAAACAATTCACTAATGTTAAGCATTGTCATCCCAGATGACAATCGTAAAAATGCAATGGCAACCTATTTCTCTACTGGAAGGACTCTACTTTTAATAGTTGTAGCAAATGAATATGGTATTTCACCTTGTTTTAAATCATCATTAAGATTTTCACAAAGATTTTGAAATAATGCATACAACCTGAAAATGCCGCGGAAATGTTCATTATCACATCTAACTTGAAAAATGTAGTGACTCCACCAATACAAAGAGTGTGGTTTCACATACCACTCCCCCTAAATCCTTCCTTCCCACTGAGAAATAGATAATGTTTTGACAATGTCACTTTCCAGCTTAGAAGTGATTGCATGAAGCATTGTTTCCATGTCATTTGATTCCATATTTGACGATTGTCTTATTTCAGATAAATCTATTCTTCATCTCTTAATTTTTTTTGTATAATGTTTGAGTTTTGAAGATCATTCCAAATTTTTAATGCCAACTAAATAATATTTGATGCAGTGGCAAGAAGGAATTTTAGCTTTTTTATTGAATCAAAATTCATTATGCAATAGTGATGTCCTCCTTGTAAAACCACATAATACAAAAAATCAGAACCATTCCAAGTGCCTGCAATTATATTAAATCAAAACCTGTCCAAAACAATGAATCGAATAACCAAGGTTTACAAAGAATTATGTAGCATAACCATATGTCTACTACTCCAACACAACTAATAGTTATATAGCAATTGTTCAATGGTTGCTTTTTCTATTGCCATGTTATCTCATATGGTAGTTATAGCTTATTGTAGTGCTTTTATTCTTATTTTCCACTAAAACTATTGTGTAATTGTATAGATACTTTTTAGTGTAAGTAGGATGCACATCAATTAATCGTATTACTAAGAATATGTGGAGATAATGATAATATCTAGAAATACTTAAATTTCAATAGAGGAAATAGGTTTAGTTCTTACTGTCAAGGTCTTGGAGGCCTTTTAGAATGAATAAATTAAATTCTGATATTACAAGGTAATATGGCTATCAATTAATGTATGACAAGGTACTGTGAGAAGCTCAACCATTATTCATAATTGGTGTGCTAAAAAAATTGTATGTATCTCTTTTGTAGTCTTTGCTAATTATTTATTGCTTAATCATATGATGGATCATGTCAGTATGCTCATATCCTTATATTTGATGAACTCTAGGAAGGAATAGAGATGAAGCTTGAAAGCCCTTGGAAAATAGAATTTTAATGGTGCCTCACAAGGAAATGTGGGGGATGTTGTAGTTCTATGTTCATAGGATAGCAGTTTTCTTCATGGTGGTCCTATTTTTCCTAGGATTATGGGATTTGCATAGTGCATTGAGATATAAAACCCAATAATATATTACTCGATGACAATTTAAATGCCAAGATTGTAGATTTTGGTCTGAGAGTAGTCTTTGATAAAAATGGCATCCATCAAACTATACCAGTATCAATGTTCTCACTAAATGTATAATTTTTCTCTGAAGTATCAATACTTGTATTCCCAGGATCAATTGCTCTATCAGTCCCAAGTTTGATATCCATTGCATCTATCAATTCAATAGGAAAGTTTGGTGGAAGCTTTTTTCAGCCCTCTCTCTACTAGTCATATTCCAATAGCTAGCATGGCCAGAGGGAATATGTGACTCATAGTCTCTGATCCTTTTATATTATGGAAAAATATGTTCCCATCGATCTCGACATTGGTTTGTTGTCCGAAAGATACTATGACGAGAACAGTACTCTTGAACTAATTTCCACTTTTCAATAGAAATTGTAGTTTTTTTAATTGCCCCACCACTGGATGCTGCATCTTTCTCAATGCATTTTACTTTAATGAGGACCATGGTGTATGAAATACTCCAACATGCCCTTCCCTTCTATGATTGAGGAACCAAAGGTGGTTTATCTTTTCCATTTGATTGTTTAGATGGTAGGTGAACTTCAGTGGGAGAAAAAACATTAGAATAATGCTCAAATTGAGTATAGTTGAATGTTTCTTCATTTTACCTATTTGTACATGGAGGAATATCAGGTATGACTGGTTCATTATGTTGGAGTACGTAAGACATTGAGAGGGGGGTGAATCATTGTCTAGATAAATTAATTCAATTTGCTGAAATTTAAAAAAACTTTTTAAACCCTTTGAGAACAATATGAATTATGTTTCAAGATCTAACATGTGTACCAATTTGAAATGTTGATTCTTAATTATATAAATGTAAGTGCAAAAATGTATAACTATGAAACAATAAGATCACAAATGAGACCAAACAAAGAACCATAACATAGTGAATTTCTTGAGTGGAAAACCCTCTTGGGGTAGAAAATCCACTCATAAAATTGCTCACTGGCTTAATGAACCTCACTGGTTATAGAATGCCTCACTGGAAAAAATGGCCTCACTGACCAAAGAACCTCACTAGTTACAAGAATGCCTCACTGGAAATGATCAATCTGTCTCACTGACTTGACCATTTTAACTTCACTATACAATTTTGAATAAAATCATTAACTACAGATACATCAAACATTGATAAATCACTGTTTATATAAACATTGCATAGTGTTCAAGATACTTCCAACTGCCATACATAAAAATCATCAAAGAAACCTTTGAAACTGACCTCATAACTACCTGTACCTGTCGAGTCACTGTGGTGTCTTTTAACATCTTTTAAACTACCTCTTAATCTACCTTTTGCTCATAAATAAATGGCACAACAAAAACATATAGCAACCCCATAAAGTCGACACATCATACAAACTAACTCACAATGAAAACTTGAGTTCAATGTCGACACAATAATTACAAGTCACAACATGTACACAATTCTTTAAACCTATCACAAAAATTGTGACCCCATTCCCTAGCAATGGGACATTGATACACAAAACCTCGACAAAACAACCTTCAGCCATACACAATGCAACTGTAAGTCAACCCAACAAAAATATATAGCACCAAGGTCTATAGCACACACAAGAGAAATCATGAGCATTTAAACATAGACCAAGAACAAACAAGAAACCCTTGGATTTGAATGCAATAATGAGAAAATCAATTAACCCAAGTTGAAATGAAACACTTTGTACAGACCCAGATGCAAATACTTTGGTCAACACTAAACCAAGAACTCAAACTAGGGTTTGTCACCATTTCATAAAATGAACTCAAAAACTTAAGCAAGAAACAAAAATATCAATTTTGCTACTCATTACAAGCCATAACTATCACAATGATCTGAAAAAATACTTCCTAAGTAGTTAGCCATGAAACCATACTCTTCTCCACCTATTCACCAAGCTTCTAGAAGTGGTTGCACATTCCTTGCACTGTCTTCTTCAAAATGAGTAATCGTTTAGGGTAAAGACTTTGTGTTGATAAATTTCACAAATAAAACATTAACCTTTGTCAATAAAAAACATTATCATTATGTCGATGCCAATCCTTTTATTTCCACATGCATTCAAACCTTATAAATACTGAATGTATAATGACTTTTGAAATAATCAAATATATCAGTCATGATTTCCCAAATGATATAAATCTCATAATGCTCAATGTAGTTGGTGTTGACTACCATGTGAAACAAACAAATATACTACCTTGTCGGCCTTGTTGAACATATAATCCTTTGTCTATGCACAAAGTCTAAATGAATTTAGACTTTTCAACTATAATCATCAACTCTAATAGCTTGAGAACTTTGCACCAATCTTTATACCTTGTAGACAATCAAAGTATTGCACCTTATATACCAATGCCAAAAACACCCATAAACATTGAAATATATTCTACCTTTTGCGACCAAATAAATAACACTAAACCTTCAATGAATGCCAAATTCAAAAACATAAGACCCATGTGATGGTCTATGATAAAGAAATAAGTGTAAACCAAAACAAAACCTTACACATTAATATGACAAGTACCAATATGCCAAACCTTCGTAAATAGTAATGAAGTCAATGTGACACATGAAGATTTTTGCCTTACACATAACCTTGAAACCTTGTCATATATTTGACATTAATTCCAAACACAAATGCCAATGGGATCAACAAACTCCCCCTTTGGCATTAATGTCAAATATCCTAAAACCATAATGCCCAATATACTTGTTCAAAAACATCAACCATCACCACTGAAATATCAACCTTCAATTGCTAAACCTGTAGCCAACACTGTCACAAGGAAGAATCATCAACTAGAAACTAAACAAACAATATCAACCATAGCAATATGGACAAAATAGATCTGAGCACCAAATAAATACTAAGCACAACACCAAAGAAACACTGAGCAACAAGAAGCACTGAGCACCACACTAATCATTGATACTTTCTCCCCCTTTTGATATTAATGCCAAAGGTTAGAAGGAGAGAATTTGAGCTAGAGTATAAATACCAGTGTACCATCCAAGAGAAAATACCAATCAATATCACTATCAAATTTCAAGTGAAAATATGATACAAGAAAATATGTGCAATCACAAACTAAGTCATCACCCATACTAACAAGCATAATAGTCATGAAAGTTGAACCAGGTATGTAAAATATGTAGATAAGGCCCCCCTATTTTTGACATAAAAAAAAGAAGGAAATATCAACATACATCAAATTGCTCCTCCTAAAAAAATATCGTGAACACACATCTGAATCTGATATGAAGTAGCACAAACAGGTACCCATTGTCAAGCCATCACACCAATCCAAAAAAAAAAGCTGTCCTCCAAGCAAGTAAATGTCATTTCACAAAATTAATGAACTTCCATTTCACATTCCAAGCACAAGTGACTGTCCCAAAAAGTAACTGCCCACCATGGTTAAAGCATGAAGCAAATAGATATTGTCAAAGTATGTAGAAATTGCATCCACAATGAGCAAGTTCATGATGTCACAACAATCAAGCATTATTATGCCTCAATCATGTCAACTTTACTCATAAAAAAAAAACTGCCCATAATTCATGAAGAGGTCACAATTCAGTTTTGAATGATTCTGTTGGTAACAAATTTCTAAGTAATGATAAATTGTTGTCAAGAAAATTGGCAAAGAAGGATAGAAAGCAATATCATCAATAATAGCCACCACCGTGATTGTTGATTACTCCATAGTAAGCACCACTTTCAACTAACATAGCATAGAGATAAATGAACCACTTCCATATGGCTATGTCATAATCAAGAATGGAGGTATCATCCACTATAAAAAAAACATTGCCACACTACTCACTATTATTAAGCAAATGTTCACCACTGTCAAGGTAAATATGCAAGCAACTTTCCAAGCAAGTGTGAGTATGCTATCACACTACTTATCACATACATGTTGTTCACCACTGTCACATGTTGTCACATCAAACATAAGGCATAAAGTAAAGTGCATTCACTATCTTGTGATATATGTCAAGCAAATTATCCCCTTGCAGAAAGGATAGGTTTAGTGTAATCTGACAACTTTTGTGAGTGGATATTCAACCACTACCTTGACACATTAGAAATCATAGTTCATCCTTTATAGAGACTAAGACTTCATTTCACTGTTTCAATATTGAATTTTAGCTCACTGTTATGAAACTTTAATAGACAAGGATGACACAATGAATGGGGCCAGTTAAACCCTCAACTATGCCTTACCCTTAGATGTTTTTACATTTTTGATTGATTTAAGATCTAGACTCCATGGGATCCAGATGCCAGATATGATGACTATAGATACTTAAAAACCTATTTTATGACTTTATAAAAGTTTGCATAAATGCAAGTCTTTAACACCAACACTACAAAAAATCTCCAATTGAATAAAGATACCCTTGTGACCTTTTGCAACATGATGTGATATCTTAGAAAAATAAACATGAAGACAAGCATGATAAAGATAGACTTGAAGTATGAAGATTGTTATTCAATTACCAAGATAAAGTACTGTTGTGCAGTTTTTGCACACACGCCCCGCTGAAAGCAGGGACCCTCTTTTGCTTTCGCTCTTGTGCTTTAGCCCTTAGATTTTGAGGATTTGTATTGCCTTGGCAAGAGATTAAAATATTCATCTTGCTTGCCTAAGTGTTTTCCCCAAGTTACACTTTGAAAATCTTAAGTTCTGGGCGAAGTCCGGGTTTTTGCTCTATTTCGGAATTTTCCGCCCCGTCTGGATTTTCCTGGATTTTACTCAAAGCCTGACAGCTGATTGTTTTCCAGAAATTTTCTCACCTCACGGAATTCCACATGGACTGTATTTTCCCGAAATTCTGTCTCCTTGTCGAATTCTCGGATTTTGGGTTTGGTCTGTTGATTTATGAATGTTAATGCCCTTGAGTGAATTGTGAGTCTAGATCCATCAATGAATGATTTAGCATTTGAGCCTAGGTTCTCAAATTTGTGATCTTCGATCAATTTGAGCAAGATCATTGGAGAACGTCAAAATACGGGTTTTCCCTCAGTTTCAGGATTTTTCTGTGCTGGCGGATTTCCCCAGTTTTCCTTGTCCTCTGCGTTTTCCCAAAAATCCAGAGTTTTTCCTGCTTCAAGGATTTCTGCTCCCTCCATATTTTCCTAAAAATCTCATTTGGCTTGGATTCCGTGGAGGGGTGGAAATCCCAAACTATGTAGAAATTATGCATTAACGATTTTTCGCGAGATTTCGATCTTTGCTTGGATTTATTTAAATTTTGAATATATTATTGGTGACGTGTTAATCTTGATCCTCATGATTATTGATGGTGGTTTTTGCTGAGTGTAGGCTGGATTTAGCAGGGTCATCAAGGAGGTTTTGGGAGATTAATTCGATTGGAGGATTTAAAGCATTTATTATTTCACATGTGGCCGACCTGGAGAGTATTTTTCTCAAGGTGCTAGATATTGGATTGAGTTGCATTGTAAATCCCATGCCGACTTGGATGGATTCCCATGCATTTAATGCATATCTTATATTATTTCAAATTTCTCTTGGCCGACCTGTTTGGGGCTATTTTATTATTGTCAAATCTAAATTGGGCCGACATGCTTTGGAAGTTCCTATAAATTTGGCATTTTGCCTCATTTGTAAGATATAGAATAGATAGATAGAATAGAAAAGACAGATAGCTCTTAGAGCAAATTAGGCAGTAGAGTAGAGGTAGAAGTTAGTCAATTTTCGAGCAAGTGTTGTAACAGAACATTGGAATTGTTGCTAAAATTCGGTGATTCAATACAATTGAAGACATTGTGATTTTCTGGTGATCTCTTTTGTGTTGACTTATCTTGCATGGTTCTTATGATTCTATCTTTAAAATTTCTCAAGGTTAATAGATGTATGTTAGATCTGATTCAATGGTGTTTATGATTTGATGCTTGAAGTGTTTGCAGCAATCTCTGGTCCATACTTTTTGCAGCTAGCTGATTGTTAGTTGCTTTGCAAAGTTAGCCTGGACCTTATATTCATTGTGCTTAGTTCAATTGTGGAAATTTATTCATTTCAATTGCAATTGGGTTGTCTTGGATGAATGTTCATGATCTGAAAATATTTAATACCTTAGAAGATCACATTGTTTTTGTAAGATTGTAGATTTATCTCGGTCAAGCAAGAATTAGTTTATGAGGGGTTGGTCCATTTCAAGTATTTCATCATTTGCATTGTTAATCTTAGGAGTAGTTAAATTTAGGAATCTCTTTGAAACCCTAATCTTTTGTTATTTCTTTCATCATTTGAATTAGATTTAGGATTGAAGTATCATCATATTGCCAGATCTGATAAGTTAAAGATTCAACATTTGCTTGTAGTAAGGTCCCTTTGTGATTACCAACATTTTCACATTTATCACTGAGTTGTTTATGCATTGTCAAGACCTAGCATTAGAGACCTTGGGGTTATCTCTTGAGGCTTGCTAATAGAGATTTACCTTTCAAGAGAGATAGGATTTCATATTTTGTCTAAGTTGCTGCTGTGCAGAAAACATCATCAACAAGTACCTTCAATTACCAAAACAAAACTTGGATCATAGTCACTGTATCAATATTGTGTACTATCTTCTTATGCACTGCCTTCCACTCAATCAAAAATGTCACATTGTCATAACTGTGCATGAATGTAGATATATACTATTAACACTACCAGCCAAAGCATATACCATTAGTTTTTGTCCACTATCCCATACCACTGTGGAAATGGATAAACCCTTGGCAAAGATGCATGAGAATAAGATAGTTGAACTTATTAAAGATGCATGTCACTGTTAACATTTCTAGTACTGTTAGCATATGAAGAAGATATAACCACTATAAACTTGCAACTATAATACTAACAATTTTTCAAGAACCTTTGTCAACATATTCCAAATAGTCAATACCACTATCAAACTATTATTAAGACCTCATGCTTATGGTTTCTCATATCATGAATAGATTAAGATCTATGAAATACCCATTATCTTGTGTCTTTTAAGAGTTGATCTGGATGATGCTCCACCATCATCTTATTCATGTTGTTGTTGTCTCCATTAGCACTATTCACTAGAAAATGTCTTTGTAATACCAACCATAGAAACCTATCCAAGAGTTCTACCAAAGATGCTTGTCCAATATTTTTATGAATATATCTGCATAATGAAATTTGCTACCACTGGCCAAACACATAATAAAAATATATGTATATGTCAAAGTAGATTCTTTCCTCAATACTAGATGAATATATCAACTATGCAAACCACTGAATCATGGTCTTGAAGGTATAGTTTATCATTCATGATTGAGTACCGTTGCTATGCATTGAAAAGAACTAACTGAGAGACTGATAACATTAGATGTATGCCCTCTCTATTTGTGTTTTAATTCAAACTTTTATGCAAAATTTCTATCATAATACAACATGAAAATTCAATTTTCAACTTTCTCTAGGAGCTAAAGAATAAAACATTAACCTCCTCTTCCTTGCTTCACGCTACCTTCTATGCATTTTAAGATATTCCTTGTGCAATATGCACAAGTTTAGAATCCTTCTTATCCTGATTTGGTTTTCTTCTCTATATTTTCATAGGCTCCTTATTTTTCTTGCTTAAAGTATCTTCTTGCTTAGGTGATTTTAACAATTTACTTCTGCAAAACTTGGCTCTATGTCCAAAACCATTACATCTATAGCACATGACTTGATGATTAATAAAAGAAGCATAAGTTTTTCTTGAAAATTCAAAATATTTCCAACCTTTGTATCTTCCTAGTAACCAATAGTCTCTTTTTATGTGCCCAACCTTGTTGTAGTTATAGTAAACAACATTACAGTTTTGATTTGACAACCCATAATAACTGCAATCTCTAGCTTTGTGACCATACTTATGACAAACATAGCAATAACCATGAAACTGAGAATAGTTATACCTTATTGAATAATATTGTTTGGTAGAAGAAGATCTTGTAAACTGGTTGTTTCTTTTTCCAACTTTGTTGAAGACCTTGTGTTTTTTTTCATCAGTAACCTTAATTTTTGTTTCAGGAGTAGTAGCATGATAGTTCAAGTCTATTTTCTTTCTTGGAGTTTGTCTAACATTGAAGCTCTTTCCATCTTTTGTTGCAAACACTATGTCATGTTTTGACTCATCTTGAACTCTAGAGCTTTGTCCTTTTTCATATCCTAAACCAAAGTAGTCCTTATTACTCTTTTGACTACTCAACATGTTACTCAATGCATCAGTACCTTTCTCAAATTTCTAAATTTTGAAGCTTTCAATGTCTTTTCTCAAGGAAACTATTTCACCTTCAAGTTTTTGGCACTCAACTGCTTTGGCTTCTAAATTGGACCTAGTCACTTGGGCTATTCTTTTACTTCATTTTCTACTTTTAGACAGATAATTGACTCATTTGAATTTTCAAGTTTTTCTTTCAAAGAGATAATTTTAGTTTCTAACTTTTTGCAATCTTCTTCCTTTTTCTGTAATTGAAATCTTACTTCCTTGTTCACATTTCTAAGACTCTTAATCTCATCAAGTGCGGAAATAAGTTCTACCTCAAAATCAATTTCTCCTTCAATATCTGAATCATTCATGTCCACTACAAATTCATCAAGTTCTATATTTGACATCTTTTCTTCTATAGGTTGTTGATTCTCCTTAGGCATTTCTACTTTTGCAAGTTGTCATTTTTCTTTCTTATTCCTATTTGAGGCCTTATTTCTATTCTTCTTACCCATAGTACTCCACTTACTAGGAACCCCTTAAGTTGGTTAGACTTATGCAAGGCTCTAGCTCTGATACCACTTGTTGGAGTACATGATACACTGAGAGATGGGGTGAATCACTGTCTAGATAAATTAATTCAATTTTCTGAAATTAAAAAAAAACTTTTTAAACCCTTTGAGAACAATATGAATTATGTTTCAAGATCTAACATGTGTACCAATCTGAAATGTTGATTCTTAATTAGATAAATGAAAGTGCAAAAATGTATAACTATGAAATAGTAAGATCACAAATGAAACCAAATGAAGAACCATAATACAGTGAATTTCCTGAGTGAAAAACCCTCTTGGGGTAGAAAAACCACTCGTAAAATCACCTCATTGGCTTAATGAACCTCATTGGTTACAGAATGCCTCACTGGTAAAAATGGCCTCATTGACCAAAAAACCTCACTGGTTATAAGAATGCCTCACCGACTTGATCATTTTAACTTCACGATACACTTCTGAATAAAATCATTAACTATAGAGGATCACTCTACTTCTCTACAAATCATATTTCACTTTCAATCTAATACATTTAATATCTTAAAGATTCATTTTTCTGGAATCTTTCAAATACAAAATATATTAGTGATACAATTTGTTTTGCATCATGTTTGTAAAACTTCAATTATAGAATTTTGTTTATACATTCAACATGATAACTCTGTGAAAAGCACCGAACATCAAACATTGATAAATCACTATTTATATAAACATTGCATAGTGTTCAAGATATTGGCAACTGTCATACATAACAATCATCAAAGAAACCTTTGAAATTGACCTCATAACTTCCTATACCTATCGAGTCACTATGGTGTCTTTTAATATCTTTTAAATTTCCTCTTAATCTATCTTTTTCTCATAAATAAATCACACAAAAAAACATACAATAGCCCCATAAAGTCGACACATCATACAAACTAACTCACAATGAAAAATTGAGTTCAATGCCAACACAATAATTGCAAGTCACAACATGTTCACAATGCTTTAAAAGTGTCACAAAATTTGTGACCCCGTGCCCTAGCAATGGGACATTGATACACAAAACCCTCGACAAAACAACCTTCAACCATACACAATGCAACTGTAAATTGACCCAACAAAAATATATAGCACCAAGGTCTATAGCATGCATGAGAGAAAGCATGATCATTTAAACATAGACCAAGACCAAACAAGAAACCCTTGGATTTGAATGCAATAATGAGAAAATCAAGTAACCCAAGTCGAAATGAAACACTTTGTACAAACCCAAATGCAAATACTTTGGTCAACACTAAACCAAGAACTCAAACTAGGGTTTGTCACCATTTCATAAAATGAACTCAAAAACTTAAGCAAGAAACATAAATACCAATTTTGCTGCTCATTACAAGCCATAACTATCACAATGATTTGAAAAAAATTCTTCCTAAGTAGTTAGCCGTGGAAACATACTCTTCTCCACCTGTTCACCAAGCTTCTAGAAGCAGCTGCACATTCCTTGCACTGTCTTCTTCAAAATGAGTAATCATTTAGGGTAAAGACTTTGTGTCGATAAACTTCACAAATAAAACATTAACCTTTGTCAATAAAAAACATTATCATTATGTTAGTGTCAATCCTTTTATTTCCACATGCATTCAAACCTTATAAATACTGAATGTATAATGACTTTTGAAATAATCAAATATATCGGTCATGATTTCCCAAATGATATAAATTTCATAATACTCAATGTAGTTGGTGTTGACTACCATGTGAAACAAACAAATATACTACCTTGTCAGCCTTGTTGAACATATAATCCTTTGTCTATGCACAAAGTCTAAATGAATTTAGACTTTTCAACCATAATCATCACCTCTAATAGCTTGAGAACTTTGCACCAATCTTTATACCTTGTAGACAATCAAAGTATTGCACCTTATATACCAATGCCAAAATCACCCATAAACATTAAAATATATTTTTCCTTTGTGGCCAAACAAATAGTAGTAAACCTTGAATGAATGCCACAAATGTATGTCAAAGTCAAAAACATAAGACCCATGTGATGGTCTATGATAAAGCAATAAGTGTAAAACAAAACAAAACCTTACACATTAATATGACAAGTACCAATATGCCAAACCTTCGCAAATAGTAATGAAGTCAATGTGACTCGTGAAGATTTATGCCTTACACATAACCTTGAAACCTTGTCATATATTTGACATTAATGCCAAACACAAATTCCAATGGGATCAACAAAATCCCCCTTTGACATTAATGTCAAATATCTTGAAACCATAATTCCCAATATACTTGTTCAAAAACATCAACCATCACCACTAAAATATCAACCTTCAATTGCTAAACCTGTAGCCAACATTGTCACAAGGAAGAATCATTAGCTAGAAACTAAATGCACAATATCAACCATAGCAATAGGCCCAAAAGAGATCTAAGCACCAAATAAATACTAAGCACAACACCAAAGAAACACTGAGCATCAAGACGCAATGAGCACCACACTAATCATTGATACTTTCTCCCCCTTTTGACATTAATGCCAAAGGTTAGAAGGAGAGAATTTGAGCCAAAGTACAAATACTAGTGTACCATCCAAGAGAAAATACCAATCAATATCACTATCAAATGTCAAGTGAACATATGATACAAGAAAATATGTGCAATGACAAACTAAGTCATCACCCACACTAACAAGCATAATAGTCATGGAAGCTAAACCAGGTATGTAAAATATGTAGATAAGCTCCCACTATTTTTGATATCCAAAACAAAGGAAATATCAACATACATCAAATTGCTCCTCCTGAAAAAATATCTTGAACACACATCTGAATTTGATATGAAGTAGCACGAACAGGTACCCATTATCAAGTAATCACACCAATCCAAGAAAAACAAGCTGTTCTCCAAGCAAGTAAATGTCATTTCACAAAATTAATGAACTTCCATTTCACATTCCAAGCACAAGTGACTGTCCCAAAAAGTAACTTCCCACCATGGTTGAAGCATGAAGTAAAAATAGAAATTGTCAAAGTATGCAGAAATTGCATCCACAATGAGCAGCTTCATGATGTCACAACAGTCAACCATCATTATGCCTCAATCATGTCAGTTTTACTCATAAAAAAAAAACTTCCCATAATTCATGAAGAGGTCACAATTTAGTTTTGAATGATTTTGTTGGTAACAAAGTTTCTAAGTAATGATAAATTGTTGTCAAGAAAATTGGAAAAGAATGATAGAAAGCAATATCATAAATAATAGCCACCACCATGATTGATGAGTACTCCATAGTAAGCACCACTTTCAACTAACATAGCATAGAGATAAATCAACCACTTCCATATGACCATGTCATAATCAAGAATGTAGGTATCATCCACTATAAAAAAAAAATTGCCACACTACTCACTGTCATTAAGCAAATGTTCACCACTGTCAAGGTAAACATGCAAGCAACTTTCCAAGCAAGTGTGAGTATGCTATCACACTGCTTATCACATACATGTTGTTTACCACTGTCAAATGTTGTCACAACAAACATAAGGCATAAAGTAAAGTGCATTCATTGTATTGTGATATATTCCAAGCAAATACTCCCCCTACAGAAAGGATAGGTCTAGTGTAATCTGACAACTTTTGTGAGTGGATTTTTAACCACTACCTTGATACATTAGAAATCATAGTTCATCCTTTACAGAGACTAAGACTTCATTTCCCTGTTTCAATATTGAATTTTAGCTCACTGTTATGAAACTTTAATAGACAAGGATGACACAATAAATGAGGTGAGTTAAACCCTCAACGATGCCTAACCCTTAGATGTTTGTGCATTTGTGATTGACTTAAGATCTAGACTATATGGGATCAAGATGCTAGATATGATGACTATAGATACTTAAAAACTTGTTTTATGAATTTATATAAGTCTGCATAAATGAAAGTCCTTAACACCAACACTACAAAAAATCTCCAATTGAATAAAGATACCCTTGTGATCTTTTGCAACATGATGTGATGTCTTATCAACATAAAAATGAAGACAAGCATTATAAAGATAGACTTGAAGTATGAAGATTGTTATTCAATTACCAAGATAAAGTACCTTCAATTACCAAAACAGAACTTGGATCATAGTCACTGTATCAATATTGTGTATTGTCTTCTTATGCACTGCCTTCCACTCAGTCAACAATGTCACAATGTCATCACTGTGCCTGAATGTAGATATATACTATTAACACTGCCAACCAAAGCATATACCATTAGTTTTTGTGCACTATCTCATACCACTGTGGAAATGGATAAACCCTTGGCAAAGACGCATGAGAATAAGATAGTTGAACTTAGCAAAGATGCATGTCACTGTTAACATTTCTAGTATTGTTAGCTTATGGAGAAGATATAACCACTGTAAAATTGCAACTATAGTACTAAAAATTTGTCAAGAACCTTTGTCAACATATTCCAAATAGTCAATACCACTATCAAACTATTATTAAGACCTCATGCTTATGGTTTATCATATCATGAATAGATTAAGATCTATGAAATTCCCATTATCTTGTGTCTTTTAAGAGATGATCTGACTAATACTCCACCATCACCGTATTCATGTTGTTGTTGTCTTCATTAGCACTATTCACTAGAAAAATGTCTTTGCAATACCAACCATAGAAACCTATCCAAGAGTTCTACCAAAGATGCTTGTCCAAGATTTGTATGAATATATCTGCACAATGAAATTCACTACCACTGGCCAAAACATAATAAAAAAGATATGTATATGTCAAAGTAGATTCTTTCCTCAATACTAGATGAATATATCAACTATGCAAACCACTAAATCATGGTCTTGAAGGTATAGTTTATCATTCATGATTGAGTATAGTTGCTATGCATTGAAAAGAACTGACTGAGAGACTGATAACATCAGATGTATGACCTCTCTATTTGTGTTTTAATTCAAACTTTTATGAAAAATTGCTATCATGATACAACGTGAAAATTCAATTTTCAACTTTCTTTAGGAGCTAAAGAATAAAACATTAACTTGCTCCCCCTTGCTTCACACTACCTTCTATGCATTTTAAGATATTCCTTGTGCAATATGCACAAGTTTAGAATCCTTCTTATCCTAATTTGGTTTTCTTCTCCAGATTTTCATAGGCTCCTTATTTTGCTTGCTTAAAGTATCTTCTTGTTTAGGTGATTTTAACAATTTACTTCTGCAAAACTTGGCTCTATGTCCAAAACCATTACATCTATAGCTCATGACTTGATGATTAACAAAAGAAGCATAAGTGTTTCTTGAAAATTCAAAATCATTCCAACCTTTGTATCTTCCTAGTAACCAACAATCTCTTTTTATGTGTCCAACCTTGTTGCAGTTATAGTAAAAAACATTGTAGTTTTGATTTAAAAACCCATAATAACTACAATATCTAGCTTTGTGACCATACTTATGAAAAGCATAGTAATAACCATGAAACTGAGAATAGTTATACCTTATTGAATAATATTGTTTGGTAGATGAAGATCCTGTAAATTGGTTGTTTCTTCTTCCAACTCTGTTGAAGACCTTGTGTTGTTTTTCATCAGTAACCTTAATTTTTGTTTCAGGAGTAGTAGCATGATAATTCAAGTCTATTTTCTTTCTTGGAGTTTGTCTAACACTGAAACTCTTTCCATCTTTTGTTGCAAACACTATTTCATGTTTTGACTCATCTTGAACTCCAAAGCTTTGTCCTTTTTCATATCCTAAACCAACATAGTCCTTATTACTCTTTTGAATACTCAACATGTTATTCAATGCATTAATACCTTTCACAAATTTCTGAATTTTGAAGCTTTCAATGTCTTTTCTCAAGGAAACTATTTCACCTTCAAGTTTTTGGCACTCAATTGCTTTGGATTCTAAATTGGACCTAGTCACTTGGGCTATTCTTTTACTTTCTTCATTTTCTACTTTCAGACAGATAATTGAGTCATTTGACTTTTCAAGTTTTTCTTTCAAAGAGATAATTTCAGTTTCTAACTTTTTGCAATCTTCTTCCTTTTTCTCTAACTGAAATCTTACTTCCTTGTTCACCTTTCTAAGACTCTTAATCTAATCAAGTGCAGAAATAAGTTCTGCCTTAAAATCAATTTCTCCTTCAATATTTGAATCATTCATGTCCACCACAAATTCATCAAGTTCTATATTAGACATCTTTTCTTCTACAGGCTGTTGATTCTCCTTAGGAATTTTTACTTTTGCAAGCTGTCATTTTTCTTTCTTATTCCTATTTGAGGCCTTATTTCTATTCTTCTTACCCATAGTACTCCACTTACCAGGAACCCCTTAAGTTGGTTAGACTTATGCAAGGGTCTAGCTATGATACCACTTGTTGGAGTACATGAGACATTGAGAGGGGGGTGAATCAGTGTCTAGATAAATTAATTCAATTTGCTGATTTTTTTTTTTTAAAATTAAACCCTTTGAGAACAATATGAATTATGTTTCAAGATCTAACATGTGTACCAATCTAAAATGTTGATTCTTAATTAGATAAATGTAAGTGCAAAAATGTATAACTATGAAACAGTAAGATCACAAATGAAACCAAATGAAGAACCATAATATAGTGAATTTCCTGAGTGGAAAAGCCACTTGTAAAATTTCCTCACTAGCTTAATGAACCTCACTAGTAAAAATGGCCTCATTGACCAAAGAACCTCACTGGTTATAAGAATGCCTCACTAGCAATGATCAATTTGTCTCACTAACTTGATCATTTTAACTTCATGATACACTTATGAATAAAATCATTAACTATAGAGGATCACTCTATTTTTCTACAAATCATAATTCACTTTCAATCTAATACATTTAATATCTTAAAGATTCATTTTTATGGAATCTTTAAAATACAAAATATATTAGTGATACAATCTATTTTGCATCATGTTTGTAAAACTTCAATTATAGAATTATGTTTACACATTCAGCATGATAACTCTGTGAAAAGTACCGAATATCAAACATTGATAAATCACTATTTATATAAACATTGCATAGTGTTCAAGATACTGCCAACTGCCATACATAACAATCATCAAAGAAACCTTTGAAACTGACCTCATAATTGCATGTACCTGTCGAGTCATTGTGGTGTCTTTTAATATCTTTTAAACTACCTCTTAATCTACCTTTTTCTCATAAATAAATGACAAAAAAAAAGTATACAACAGCCCCATAAAGTCAGCACATCATACAAACTAACTCACAATGAAAACTTGAGTTCAATGCAGATAGAATAATTACAAGTCACAACATGTACACAATGCTTTAAAATTGTCACAAAATTTATGATCCTATGCCATAGCAATGGGACATTGATACACAAAACCCTCAACAAAACAACCTTCAACCATACACAATGCAACTATAAGTTGATCCAAGAAAAATGTATAGCACAAAGGTCTATAGCATGCATGAGAGAAAGCATGAGCATTTAAACATAGACTAAGACCAAACAAGAAACCCTTGGATTTGAATGCAATAATGAGAAAATCAAGTAACCCAAGTTGAAATGAAATACTTTGTACATACCCAAATGCAAATACTTTGGTCAACACTAAACCAAGAACTCAAACTAGGGTTTTTCACCATTTCATAAAATGAACTCAAAAACTTAAGCAAGAAACAAAAATACCAATTTTGCTATTCATTACAAGCCATACCTGTCACAATGATTTGAAAAACTACTTACTGAGTAGTTAGCCACAAAACCATACTCTTCTCCACCTATTCACCAAGGTTCCAAAATTGGCTGCACATTCCTTGCACTGTCTTCTTCAAAATGAGTAATCATTTAGGGTAAAGACTTTGGTCGATAAACTTCACAAATAAAACATTAACCTATGTCAATAAAAAACATTATCATTATGTTGGTGTCAATTCTTTTATTTCCACATGCATTCAAACCTTATAAAGCTTGAATGTATAATGACTTTTGAAATAATCAAATATATCGGTCATGATTTCCCAAATGATATAAATCTCATAATGCTTAATGTAGTTGGTGTTGACTACCATGTGAAACAAACAAATATACTACCTTGTCGGTCTTGTTGAACATATAATCCTTTGTCTATGTACAAAGTCTAAATGAATTTAGACTTGTCAACCATAATCATCACATCTAATAGCTTGAGAAATTTGCACCAATCTTTATACCTTATAGACAATCAAAGTATTGCACCTTATATACCAATACCAAAATCACCCATAAACATCGAAATATATTCTACCTTTGTGACCAAACAAATAGCACTAAACCTTCAATGAATGCCACAAATGTATTCCAAGGTCAAAAACATAAGACCCATGTGACGGTATATGATAAATCAATAAGTGTAAACCAAAACAAAACCTTGCACATTAATATGACAAGTACCAATATGCCAAACCTTCACAAATAGTAATGAAGTCAATGTGACTCATGAAGATTTCTGCCTTACACATAACCAAGAAACCTTGTCATATATTTGAAATTAATGCCAAACAAAAATTCCAATGGGATCAACACATTGGCTATTTTCATAATTGGGACAAAATCAGGGAGCTCATCATCTATCGAATATATAGCTTCATATTCTAGGTCATTTTGTGATAGCATTGTATTGAACCTCCTAAAACCAGTCTTTGTAGGAATCAGACGATGCACATTCCTATCCATGATAATGTAACAAAAAAATGGTTCTTCACAAACTATAGTAAAATATACATTCAAAAGTTAAAATATTGTGTTGAGGGGGACAAGTACATCACTCAAAGAGAAGCAAAAGCATTAAACAAGTTCATATAAAATTTATGATTTATGATAAAAATAGAACATTACAAACAAAAAGAAAGAATGGAGAGTTTATGTAGACACAGATCAATGAATACAAATACTCTGAAATGCAATTAAAGAAAAATATTGTACTTTAAGCTCTAGCTGACCCTAAATTTCAACAAACAAATTATAGTGAATACACCATAGATATTTACATGAACTTTCTTTCCTCTCTTTTTTACATGAACGGATTCATCAACTTCCTTTGAATTTCCATGAAGTTCATTTAAATCTATTTCTTTGTATTTATTTTGTAATTTCTCTATTTTAGAAACTTAAAGAGAACTTAACCTCAACAATATGCTAGAAACAGATGAACCTTCAGTTGCTACCAACATGGATTTTGTGGTAGAAATCCCATGAAAAACTACTAGGATTATTTTTGTTGTACTTTTTTACAAAAAAATAGTCCATTTTATTCAATTTACCAAGAGAAATGATGCTAGCAAAACAAAAGATCTATACTTCAATGAGTGTTTGCATAATGTTCCTCAAACCTTCCCAAGTCATAGGGTACTAAATTCCTCTTGAATCTTGTGAGAAAGGAAGGGGGAGTGTTCAGTAGAAGCTAATCCATTAGAATTTTGTGTAACTAATTTACTTTTCTTCCCCATTTGTGCTACCATTGTCATTGTAACCCTAGTTCTTATCTACAAAACCCTGAAACATCACACCAAACCCCCAGTAACATTAAATATGTCAATCTTCCACATGTCAACATATTGATACAACCCTCCCAAACACATTTGATATACTTCTATTTGGGATCTATTGACTTTGGGGATCTATTGACTAAGTTTGGGGTCTAATTAGATGAGGTAGTGATAAGATCCTACACCCGCGTGACATCCTTCTTGGCATCAACTATCTCCACAATAGGGAATTGTGCACTGTTACATCAAGGGGAAGAACATACTTGTGGGTTCCAAGGGAGTGAAGGTTGCTAACCTTGGTTCTACTAAGAGAATTGGGGATAAAGAGGATGAGGAGGAAGGGATGAATTTGACGGGTACTCCTCTATGGATGACTCTTGAAGTGGTGAAGTAGGTGGAGTAGGGTCTTTCTTTTGATATTTGGTCTCTGGGTTGCACTGTGGTGGAGATGGCCACTGGTAAACCTCCTTGGGGCACCAATTTGAGTGCCTTATCTACAATGTATAGGATTGGTTTCACCAAGGACCTACCCTAGATGCCTCGGTGTCTTTCACTTCAAGGCCAAGATTTTGTGGAGTAATGCTTGAGAAGAGATCCCAGGCAAAGGTGGACTAGTGAACAATTACTGAACCATCCTTTTCTTAGTCAGGAAGGTAGCCCTGTTATAAAGGAGGGCCCACTCAAGGATTCTTAGTCCCAACCTAGTCCTTTGGACTTTGAAGAGTTTGATTCTTGCTCTTCTATCAATTCTTCTAGAATTTAAATCTTGACATTGACTAAGAAAGTATCAACTACCAAGAAGTCAGAGATAGGGGTCTATGATGGAGAAGAAAAAGAGGGCTGCTAGAAGAGTCCTTCTCCAAGAGACAAGATTCAACAATTGGCAAAAGGAGGTGAATTCAAAAGAGTTACAGAGAAGAATGAAAATTGGTTTGGAAGTCTCCTCATTGCTCAGTGGATTGTTGTGAGGTCCCTCAACACAATTGATCCCTATCAAATAGACCTTTTCAAGTGTTCTCCACAAAGGTTCCTTATGTTCAAACCAAAGTGGATTGTAACCCAATTATAGTATTTGGTGATTGTGCTAAAGAGATGAGCTCAGAATTAGAGATTGATGGGTTATCTTACAACACAGTGGTTGAGCAAGTTGAATGTGTAGTTTGTAATGATAAGTGTTGTAATCAATTGTATAAAGATGTTTTAGAGGAAATTGATATTAGTAACTCTGGTAATTGGAACATAGAACCTACCATGTTTGAGACTGATACATTATCCAAACAAGTGTGTAATAACACACTCATCGTAGCATATTGTTGCTCTTGGTGTATTATCTTCATTCAAAATCATTTTACCTTATTGAAAATAAAGGGCCTTTTTTAGCTGCAATTACAGAGTATAATCAACACTACTACACATAAGTGATTTGAAGAAGCTCACTATTGACAAGAGATACCAAGAGTGTCACATGTTTAATTTAAGCTATCCCCCTTCAAAGATTGCACTCTCACAATGCTAGAAAGGAAAACATAAGTTTGTTTGGGTCTCGATCTCTTCCAGATCCATGTATAGATAAGATGAGATTTGAGGGTTATGCTATAAAATTTAAACCAAAATAAACAAAGGTTTTCATGAAGCATGGGTGTATTAGTTGCCTTGATTTCTTTTGTCATGTCCTTTGTCACTTTTCATCCCACATATAAAAATATACGCTAAAGATTCAATATCAAATATTTAATTTCTTTGTAAATTATTTTAAATTGGTCGACACACAATTGTTTTATGTGCATGAAATATAGGTGATGTCAATGCCTGGTTTGTTGCGTGTGTAATGAGCATGCACATATTATTCAAACTATTGCAAATACTGACAGACCAACACATGAGGCAAATGCAAATCTAAAAACATAATGAATAGAGGATGAATACAAGATCAATGTTCTAATACCTCTTTCTATTGCTACTTTGCTATATTCAATGCACTATTCTATTGCTAGAAGGTCTCTGAATTGCTGCTCTGTTTTAGGCTATGCATTGTTGATGGAGTGCAATGTAAAATGTAGAGACAAAAAACTTGTAAATGCACAACATTTCCCCCTAATTTTATTTTGGTGGGAATTTAAAACTTGACAATTGGAAGAGATAATTGCTAAACTGTAGGGGTGAGCTCTAGCCCCACCCCATTTCCACCCCCTCAAATTGCAACCCTAAAACATAGGAGCTACTATTTTTTAGGAGAAAATTCCATTTAATCCTGTAGCAATTTTTTTTGAATCCATGAGACCTCATGTTCCTTAAAAATAGACCCTAAATCCCCCCCATGGGACCCCACCCTTAGGTAAGTTTTTATAGGTCTTTTTAGGGGCCGGACCAAACATTTGATTTTTTTTGGAAATGGGCTAAAAGAAAGTGAAATTATTGTAGCTGTTTTGAGATCATGGCTATGGTGAAGGGTTTCTTTCTAATCTATTTTTCATGCTATTACTGTAGAATTCTATTGGATGATCAATGGGTTATGTTAAGGTAGGGTTATTCATTAAGAAGTGGACTCTATGTTCTAATCTTGAGAAGGAATGTATCAAAAAGAATCTACTTTTGGAGTATTGGGAAGTTGAGTCTTGAAAGGAAAATTCTCCACTAGTGTTAAAAGTTCCATTTGGTTGGCAACTATATTTTTAGTTGCTTAGTAAATAATTTGTATCAAAAATGTTAGAAGAAAAAATAGTTCAAAATGTTTAGTCTTTAGTGCATTGAAAATACATGGCTGAATTTTGGGAGAAAAGAAAAAATGATATGGATGAGAGTTTTTGTCATCTTAAAGATTTCGGATTGGCTACAATAAATGGGTGCTCAATAGAAATGAAGTATTTCAAAATCCTCACTTTCACCCTTTATCAAAAAATAAGTAATAATCACAATTAGATTTGAATTAGATATATTAAAGTGAAACTCCAACTAAGAGGCTTAGAATGACTTAGTTTGTTTTTCAAATTGATTTTATTGATGATGGATATTCTAATGTGTGCTAGACTTGATTATTGGGACATAGATTCAATAATTGGATATGCACTACATATACTAAGACAAACCTATTTTGTGATACTAGTTTGCTTTTGGATGAGGCCACACTCATGGATTAGTCCTAAGATACTCCATCTTTCAAGAAAATATGTCCTTTATAGTTTTGCTCCTTACTACCTATTTTCCTACAATTGTGTTCATATCTAAAAATGGGATGGTGCTTAAAAGCAACTTGGGGAAATTGTTGTGTTTAGAGGGAAATGAAAGATATAAAAATGAACCCTAGTCCTTAAGGTGTATTTTTTGATCCATGATTTAATTTATTTTTATTTTATTAAACAATTTTAGTATAATATGATATAATAATTGATAAACACCATTAATTTATTGATATGTAACAAAAATATGCAAATTACTCTTAGATTATTAATTAAAATAAACTAATACTAAAGTTGTGAAATCTATAACTATAAGTAAAATAGGAAAAAGGTAAAAAAAAGTATCCTTGGGTGCAACATAGGTTGATGATGACTAAAGAAGACCTAAAGAGGATAACTAGAGAAATCACTTTGCAAAATTTAGAGTCTCTAATATGTATTTAGGATATGGTACACTACCTTGGGTGCTCATACAAACATAAATGCACTAAGATTCCATTGCAAACACTAGGGTTAATGCTCAACGCTAATGTTGACACTAACTCTAATGTTGGCACTAGAGACCTCTGAAGATGCACTGTGTAGGGCTAGAGTGCCACAGTTGCCCGTACTACTACAAACATAATGTCAATAAGGTTCTACTATATATAGAAATTCACTAGGGCACTAAGCCTTTGGCCTCCTTTAGCTATGTAGATCCAAAAAAAGTATTGTTTTGTCTCTCTAGCTTCCAAATATGTTGTATACTACTTATAATTTCTCTAAATATTTACAAACACCTAAGCTAGGGATAGGAAAATAGGGCGTGATTGTATGGGAAGTTGTATTGTTCAACCCCCTTAAATGGTATGTTTCAACCTCCACTAAGGTACATGATAGAATGTTCGGCTTTGTGCTACCCTACTTGTGTGAAATGTAGTGTTGTGTGCAAATTAATGGTAAATAGAAAACCTTAGAGGGTTGAATGATGCTTGTGGTGTGTGAGTGTCTATAGAGACAAGTAGGAGATGAAAGGTTTTAGATTAATTTTATAGGAGATAACGAGAGATGTAAAAGTAGAGCATATGGAGAGTAATGCAAACAATGAATAAAATTGTAAATAAAATTTTAATTTACAACTCTTTTTAGTAAGTGGGATGCATGTTATGTTCTAAAATGTGAAATTGGGGGATTTTGTTAGGCTTGGTTCAATTTGACCATTTGATGCAAGATTTAGGCAAATTAACTTTTGGGGATTTTGGGACTAAAAAAATAGATTTAACTTAGGCACTAACATTCACATGACTTCTATCTCAAAGCCTTAGTATTTTGATGCAAATTGTAAATGGGAAAACAACATTAGGGGTCAATACAAATCAATCCAAAAGTGGGTAAAAGGCTAGAAATTATGAAAATGACTCAAAAATACCACTATGAGATTGGTCACTAAAATTATTATAAGAATGTAAAGTAGAGATCACAAAATAGATATTTTTTTACCTTAGATTTCCCCCCCACTTTAATGGGCTAGTGCAACTAGGTGAAATGGTACATGCTAAAGGAAAGTGTATTTTAGAAATGAAATATATAATCATGTAAATATTGGAGGATACATATATGTGTGACCATTTTATGACCACTTCTTCTCTTCAATTTCTCCTCCACCTCAATGTGATCCTATCTTGGAAAATACTAAGAAAATAAATGAAATCACAATTTCATTTTAGAAATAAAAAATGCTATTAAAGGAAACTCGAAGAAGCTAGGGTAAAATTCTAAAGCATGGAAATAAAACCATATACATTGGAGACATACTAATTTATTTCTATGCAAGGGGAAGTTGTAATAACTATCCAAGAAAAACATAAAGGATTGTTAGAATTGTGAAAAACATGAGCCACAAGATCAAACAATGAATAAAGACACCTTCCACACAAGAGAGATGCAAACAATAATATGGATTACCGTCAACAAGAAAAAACTATAGAAGATCTCAAGAGTCTTCAAGGAGAAGAGAGTTCTCAAAAGGTTATGAAAATACAATGAGGGTTGAGTGCTATATAGGATAAACCCTAAGTGATAAAGGGATTAGATCATGACAAGTGTCAACATCTCATGTAATGAGACAAAATGATCTAATAATAGATCATTTTAGTTAACATAAAAAAACACTCCTAAGTTTAGTTTAAGTGCATGAAATGAATTAGACTAATAATTAATTAAATATTAATTATTAGCTAATGCATGATTAATCTAGTACCCCATTAAGATGAACTTAGGGAGTAGCTAAAAACCCTAAAAAGAGAATGGGGTGATCCCACAATAGTGGGTTACACTTTTTGGCCAAACTTGACATTGAAATGAGCTTTTTTAACTAAATCAGTTTTAGACACCTATAGTTGCTAAACCATGAGGAATTTGAAGATGATGCAAACTAGTGATTTGTGAAATTTCATCTATAGATTCTAAATATATATATATTTTTAAAATAATTGGAATCAAATTTCATTTCTTTTTCTATCTCTTTCAATAACTAGTTTTTAATAGTAAACAACATTTTTAAAGAGTGATGTTTGTGGTAAAGTAAGCAACATTTACAAGGTGCTATACCCTTCACAAAGATTCACAAGGGATAATAGAGTCCATATCAAGAAGTAACAAAACAAAACACTAAACCAAAAATAGATAGAGATAAACAACACACAGTCCAACAACAAACCAACAATAGACTAGCTGGTGTTCTCCCAATTCTTCGACATAAGTTGAACCAAATCGTCGCCAATCCACTCTTGGTGGTCTTCAACCTTCATCTCCATCCCATATTTCATGATGGAAGATAGGGTACTAGTAACACAATGAACTAATTTGACTGTTAATCAGGTCAAACCATTGAATTTTTTGTCCATTTTTTCCATTCTTTCTTTCAGCATTTTGAGCTCCTCAACTCTTCCCATAGTATAGTTAGGATCATTTTGCTCAATCCCCACTGGTTCCAAAGAGTGAGAGGCAGAAACATCCTTCTAAGCTTTACCCTTGTCAGGAATGGGAGGAGGACCACTAATTTTCACCTCTTCATCACTTTCTGACACCTCTTCCACTCTACTATCTTTGATGTCCAACAACTCCTCTTCAGTGTCCAAATCTCTAACAAACATTTTCTTTTTGTTCTTCACAATCTACCTGAACGCTGAATGATGGTATCATAATCCACAATCATAGTCTCTGCCACCACCGTGTCACCCAAGGAATCCTTGTTCATGACATTTTTCCCTTTATTCAGAGGCACCTCCTCCTTACTTTTCTTTTTTGGCCTAGCCTTGCTGGGAGTCTTCGTAGGGGTAGACTTGAGATCACAAAGGCTCACCACCACACAGGTTTGGGTAGATACCTCAACACCCTTTAGTTTTTTGGTAGCATTTTTGGGTTTTTGAGCATCCTCAGGGCAGGGCCTTTAGATTCAGTTGGAGATAAGTTCGTCTCATTGGGTGGCTCAATTTCTTCAATGCGGATGACCAAATTGGGTTTCAGAGGGCATAAAGGCAAATGAAAGTGGTAGAGTCTTAGGATAAGACCCTGGTGAAGTGGCATAGGAGTGGGTTCATTGGGATTACCAGTAGTAGACTCCACACATTTCTCAACAAAACTTTCAAGGTCCAAGAGTAGATAAAAGGGAAAGCTCATTAAAAATTTATGCCTAAGGTGATTTAATGGGGGAAAATGGTAATAATAATAAGTCTTGTAACTTCCTTCCAATGTAACATATTTCATCAACACTAGACACACCTAGTTCCACGACTGAGGAAGAGCCTCCGGCTTGAATCCAGACTAGTTGTGCACAAGTTTCTCATCACCCATAAATAATTTGTCCATACTAGCATTGTCTTGGGTCTTCGAATGTTTAGGATAATTCATACCAGAACTCTAGAGGCTCATGCTTGTATAATCACTTCCTCATCAACCGTAAAGGAGATTCCTCCCATAGTCACATGTCAATTCTTCCAAGAGTTGATGAATTGGGTCGACAAGTTAGGGTCATGGCCCACAAGTCTCTCCATTAGAGGAGCAATGCCACCTTAAACTTAAATATGCTAGACAAGCAGATCCTTGCAAAACTCATTGCAATTATCCAACTCCATTCACATAGGATCCCCCCCATGACTTTGCATTGCTCACAGTAAAACCAAGAACCCTAAAAACCTAGAGTTAGAGAAAATAGCAAGGTGAAAAATTACCCTCGCATTAAGGCATTTAAGCCACAAATGACAATTTTTGGGAATCAAGCCTACGGACAGATCACACACATGAGCTAATAAATTCCTAGTAACAGTCTTAGCATAGACTTTCATGAGTAAATTCTTGCATAAGTGGCTAAGCACCAAGTACATGATCGGTATGGAAGGATTGCCTTCCACTTAGCCAAAATTCTAAAACCTAGGTAGGATAGTCATAGGGGAAAATTTATAAATCCCTAAAAGGATAGCAATTAGAGGATGGTCAAATTTAGATAAATCCCAACTAGAGGCTATAAGGAACCAAACCAAAATAGCGAGTAAGGAAAAGAAAAAAAGGAGTTTAGTATCATAATTACAAGTCACATCAAATTCAAAAACACAAAAATTGTAAATCCATGATCTCAAAAGAATCCTCATAAGGAGATTACGATAAGTACGGTCCAACTTAGAGCTAATCAACTGGTACTTGCTGAAATAAAAAATGATTTCCTTATTCCAAACGTGCTTTGATCTATAATTTGAAATAATCCACTTGGTATCCATCCCATCGATACAACTAATCATCCATCTCATCAAACCAATAAGACCAAAAAGCCTAAAAAAGAAGCTAGTGGGCCCCCCAATTATCCAGCTAAGCACAAGTTGTGTTTCCATCATGAGTCGTGAAAGGGATTTGTTCATTAACTATCATACTCTGAATATTAGGTAGAAGAGAACTTAAACCATGCCAACATTTGGATAAATTCTAGTGAGAGCCAAAATTGGCTAAAGCATCAACCACTTGGTTCCCCTCTCTGTAGATATGACTGACCACCTTTAATTTTAATCTAGACACCAATAATCTGATGTCAAGAAGAATATCCTTAGTGTTCCACCCCAAGAGTCTATCAAAATTTATAGCATCAATTATCGACGTAGAGTCACCTTCTATATACAGGTTCTCTATCCCCAAGGAAACTGCAATCTATAAGCCCTTTAACAACGCTCTAGCTTCTGCTATCATTGACAAATGTTGATCAATCCCCCTAGCATAACCGGCCACCCACTTACCTTTGTGATCTCTGATAACACCTCTTATGCTTGCTCTACCTGGGTTGCCCTTAGCAGCCCCATCAAAGTTTAATTTAAACCAGTCCCTGTTAGGGGGTTTCCAAATAGTGGCTCTCCTAGCCAGAAATTTGGAATTGTCATACAAATCAACATCCAGGTTCTAATGCCAAGCTTTGGCTATGCTTATTTCCAACTCAGTGGGCCCTTTATCCATGGTTTTTCCTTTGAAAAGAGCAATATTTTCCCCAATGAGTCGAGCTCCAATCCCAAACACCTCTTTCAGATTCATCTTAGTGTTTTTGAATATCTTATTATTCATTTCTTTCCATAAGCACCAAAAAATAAAGGGAGGAACTTGATTCCATAATTCCCTACTTAGCAGATGGGAAAAGGGTCCAAACCAACTCAAAATAAAGGATTTGATGTCCTTGCACTTAATCCACTGTATCTCTAATCTTTGAAAAGCCAGCTCCCACACCTCAGTAGTAAAGGGGTAGTGTAACAACAGATGAACAACATATTCTTCATTGCATTTACATAAAAAGAATATGTTGGGGATCTGGAATCCCCTTTTACTTAGATTATCCTGAGTAAGAATTCTATTATGACAAACAATCCACCAAAAAAAATTAACTTTCGGTATCATGTATCTATTCCACACCTTTTTCCATAGATTATTGGTCACCCCCTAAATAGTCAGTTGTCTGTAAGTAGATTTTATAGTAAGATCACCCTAAATATCATGAGTCTAGGACTCATCCTCACAGATAGCAGGGGGAATCCTGGTGAGAGAGAGTAACTTTTGCAACTTTCTAGCTAGGAGACACATATTAGGAGAAACAGGACAACAAAGACTAATGTCATTCCATTTCCTAGCCCTTTCGGGTCTAAGAAGATAATCACTAATATATATACCAAACACATGTTGAGCCCGGTCCTTGAGAAGCCTGAACTCCAAAGAATCTAAGGGATAGTCAAGCAACCAAGCATCTTCCTAGAATATTATTTTGTTACCATTACCAATCTTCCATTTAATCCCATTCCTCAAAAGGTCCTGAAGACTACATATTCCCTTCAAAACCAAGAAGCCCATAGGGTGAGCCTCCGAAATGTAGTTAATTAATGGTTGGTTCAAAAGGTATTTGGCATTCATTATTTCACACCAGTCTTTCCTATCCCTTAGATGATCCTAACCCACTTTGGCCTTAAGAAATTTGTTAGAATTAGAAATGATTCTTATCCCAAGACCACCACACCACTTCAGTTGGAAAACCTTATCCCATTTAACCATAGCAAGTTTCTTTTTCTCCTCAGTGCCAGACCAGAGAAAAGACCTCTAGATTTTCTCCAACTTATCAGCAATATATCTGGGTATCTTAAATATGGATAGGAAATAGATAGCGACACCTTGAAGAATAGCAGAAAGAAGCTGAAGTTTACCAACGTGGTTGAGTAAAGAACCTTTCCACCCAGTAAGTTTCCTTTGAATCCTTTCAAGAATAGAATTCCAAAACTTAGGAGTGACTTCTTTGATAGTTAGGGAAATCCCATGTTAAACTGAGGGGAGAGAACCACTCTGATAGCCCAAAATAGTAGTCACCCAATTTTGCAGGTTAGGAGTGTTGTTGAAGAAGTAAATCATGCTTTTATTGTAGTTAATGCATCATCCAAAGCAAGCAACATAATTGTTGAGGCAATTTTTCCATTTCCTAGCTTCCAAAACCAAAGCTTTCCCAAATAGAAAAGTATCATCCACAAATTGTTGAATCACAGTTGGCTCAAGGGTGGTAGCAGCCTTAATTCCTTTTATGGTTCCCTCTGACAACATACTAGAGAAGTTCCTGCTTAGAACATCTGCCACCATTATGAATAAATAGGGAGATAAGGGATTTCCTGTCTGATTCCTCTCCTAGCATGAAAGAATCCAAAGGGGGAGCCATTCACCAAAACATAGTACTTAACGGTAGTAATGCATTCCATTATAAGTTTGACCACTAATTAATTGAACCCGAACTTAGCCAACACTTTAGGAACAAAATTTCAAATCACCTTATCATAGGCCTTGGAAATATCTAGTTTAAGGGCCATACTAGCATAGTTGCATCTATCCATAGAATGAATTAGCTCATGAGTAGTAATGGTAGCATCAAGGATATGTCTACCAGGCACAAAATTTTTTTGAGTAGGGCTAATGATTTTATCAAGAAGAGGTTTGATACGATTAACCAAAATTTTAGAGAGGATTTTATACAAAGTATTACAAAGGCTGATAGGGAAAAAATTAGTCATATGTTGAGGATCCACCACCTTGGGAATAAGAGTAATGAAGGTGTTATTTAATTGCTTAAGAATCTTACCAAATTTGAAGAAATCACGAGTAGCCAAAATGAGATCCTCACTGATGATCTCCCATAAGGATTGAAAGAAAGCTAGAGGGAAACCATCAGGACTTGGGGCTTTGAAAGCCCCCATGTTGAAAGTGGCTAGCTTAACCTCTTCAAGTGTAATGGCACTGAGAATCCCCATATTTTCATTTTCGGAAATTAAGTTTGGGAGCGAGTCAACCAGTAGACTATTAAGATCCAAATTAGGGTCATCAAGGGAGCCACATAAGCTTTCTGAAAACAATCGGCAACCACTAACCCAAGGAGGGAGGGAGAACTAATGACCTCACCCTAAGCATTGTGTAACTTGTTTATATGATTCATTTTCTTATGTTTAACAACATAAATGTGAAAGAATTGTTCCTATCTCCTTTTAACCATTACACCCTGGATTTATGTTTCCAAAAGATCTCCTCTTCCTTTAAAATTTTCTCTCACTCCCACCAGAACTCCTTCTCTTAGGTATAAGTGGAAAGACTGATGTCACCCTCCTCCATTCTCTTTTGAACTATTTTTCAAAATTTCCCCAATGATTTTTTTCTTCTATAAAACATCCCCAAAAACCCTTTTATTCCATCCTTTCACCATAACTTTAATGTGTTTTAGCTTAAAGAACAATCTGAACATGGGGGAACCATGCACAAGGATATTCCACCATTCAAAAATTTTAATTTTAAAACCCAGGTGGGAGTTCCACATAATTTCAAAATGGAAGGGATAAGGTCTGAAAATAGACTGGTCCCAAGAATTAAGTAACAAGGGATTGTGATTAGAGATAGTCCTAGGTAAAGCCCACAAAGAAGCACTAAGGAAGCCTGACCAATTACAAAGCGATCCAACCTAACTTGAATCAAGTCTTCACCCAAATGTCTGTTGGACCAGGTAAAGGCTTGTCTTGAAAAATCAATATCAGTCAGACCCGTAGAACTAAAAAAGTGTACCAAATCAGCTATGATGTCAGAGTAGTCAATCAGGCCACCACTTTTCTCTGAAGGAAGAAGGTGGGTGTTGAAGTCCCCAGCCACCAGCCAACGAGACCCACTGTTATTTTTTATCCAATCAGCCAAAGACATCTAGAGATCCAGCCTAGTATTCCTTTGGTTGGGCGCATACACATTGATAAGCGACCAAGAGCCACCAAAGAAAGTAAAGGAGACACCCACACTACTCTGATAGCTAAACAACTTAGTGCCAGAAAACCTAGAAGGGTTCAAGAGAACCGCCAGACCTCCAGAGGCCCCTTCAACATCACTATAAGATAAAATTACTGTATAACACATAAATTTTTTATATGAAGGATAAAATTCTATTTTTTTTCAAATTTAGATTTGCAACTATGATATCTAGCTCCATCATTTAGTTTCATAGTGTTTTATTATTATTATTTTTAATTAAGTTTTGAAGTCAAACCAAATACAATTTAGACATAGGTTTACTGTATAACACATGCCTTTTTTTGTATGTATCAAAATTAATTTTTTTTATTGGATCAAGGACATTAATACCAAAAGCATAGATAGTTTTCAATTTTTTTTTGGTAATCTAATATTTTTCTACGTGTGCAAAATAGGTGAAAAACTTACATTCACAAGAAATAAAAATAGATAATAATCAAATTAAATATATTTAAAATTATACTTTTTGGGAATCTTATAATAAGGAATACATACTTACAAAACATAAATTTTAAATGAATTCATTTGATCCCCCAAAAGGTAAATAAAAAGTGGGTTTTTATCAACATTTTGATAGGTGTAGAGGAGACTCCATTATAGGTATGGTTTAAAACTAGTGGGGTTCTATCCTAGAGGGTTTAATCTAAGGGTTTTTGATCAAAATATCTTTAATTAAAATCCTTTAAATGAAACCTTTCAATGCTTAAATCATTATATTTTCTAAAAATATGTGATTTAAAAAAAAATAGGATGTCCCAGAAAGTGTAACCCATTATTGTGGTAGCACCCAATGCATGATGGGTCCTGACAAACAAGGCCTAGTGAGGTACCTGTATACAAACAATCTAATCTCACAACCAGAGAAAATGAGAAAAACCATGTGGTAAAAAACTCCTCTCCAAAAGAGAGAAAGGTGTGAAGGACTAAAAAACTTCCAAAATAATGTGAAGGAATAAGAAGCTTCCAACCAAAAATAATGTCTCGAAAAAGAGGAACATGAAAAGCATCACTAAAGCATAAAGAATTTGTAGAAAACTATCAAAAGATGATTGATATAGTGCTGAAATGAATAACTTCCTCCAAAACAAATGATGATTAGGATCAAGAAGACAATAATTTGCATGAGTGTCCCCAATGACACTACTCAAATTAGATGGAAGATAAAGACAAACATCTAGAACTCAAAGATACAAATGACACATGAATCTGCATGAGTGACCCCAATGACACTACTCAACATGCAAGATGCAAGTTGAAATACAAGTACCAATAGTCTAAAGAACACTGATAAAATGAAAATGGAAGGTCGCCTCCAAAAATAGAAATACAGGAGTGTCTATATGATAAATGCTCCATCTCACCGAATGCATGGTTAACTAACCATTACATCTTTCTAGTACATAGGAACAAGAACTAGATACATAGATCACTCTAAAAATGAAATCAAGGAAGAATTAGCACCAACAGTACCCCCCATAATGTGGAAAGGGAGAGTGAATATAGGTACACTAAACCTGTGTAAAACCAAGAAGTGCATGTAGGAGAAACAAGAACATCTGAACACACACAAAATAAGTACTGGCAAATAAAAGGGTGTGCAAACTAAGGCATACACACATGAGGAAAGAATCACTAGCATTCAATGTTGTTATGAAAGGGACACACTTGACAAAGGTTTTATGAAAAAACAAAAGGCCTACGCAACCCCCCATGACACTTTATATCATAGTGCAAGTATAAAAGGCACAACGGGATGTGCAAAAATCCCCCAAAAATATACACCAAAATGACACTTTAACTTAGTGTGTCTATAAAAGATAAATTACATGCAAAAAATGTATACAATACCCAAATAAGAAAAAATACTAGAAATACATGTAGAACAACCTAAAAAAACTCATCCCATGCAAACAAAAAGTTTCTAGGAGCTAAAACATCCAAGTAATTCACTAGAATGTGAAAACACAAAACACTGAATAAAATGTACCTAGAGAAAAATATGGAAAAATTGCAGAGATTCCTATAAAGAGCTCTAAGAGACAGTCTCAATGCCAATAGAATCATGAAAAATGGAGAAATGGATGAAAAGTTATGAGCTTGAGAGTGAAAATAGAACTTTTGACTTTAACAGATTGTAGAATGCATCAACATCAAAATCTAAGAAAAAACTAGCACCATTGGATAGTGCTTAGAACTAACTTTTCAATGATATATCTTTTTCCCAATTTCAATAACTAAGCAAAAAGTTATCGCATTTTTTATAATCTTGCTAAAATTGCTAAAAAAAATGTTTATCCCCCTAGGGGCTAGGCACTGGTCACCCATATGACCCTGTTGGGCACTGGTTGCCCATATGATCCTATGGTGGCTGATTTTTTTCTTGTTTTTTCTTTTTAATTTTTTTTCTTTAAAAAAAATAAAAAAAATAAAGAAGATTTCAAATTTTCTCTTGTAACCCTAATTGAGAAAAAAAAACCCTAAAAAATTGAGAAGGGGTTCACTGAATCCTCACTCTAATACCATGTTAAAATTGTGAAAAACATGAGCCATGGGATCAAACAACAAATAAAGACACCTTCCATGCAAGAGAGTTGCAAACAATAATGTGCAATATCCTTAGCAAGGAAAAGCTACATAGTGAACCTCAAGAGTCTTCAAGGAGATCAAGAGTCCTCAAAGGTTACCAAAAGGTTATGATAATACAATGAGGGTTGACTGCTATATAAGAGATCATCCTTGAGTCTTAAAGGAGATCGTGGGTTCTCAAAAGGCTATGTTAATACAATGTGGGTTGAGTGCTATATAGGAGAAACCCTAAATGATAAAGGGATTAGATCATGATAAATGTCAATATCTCATGCAATGAGATAAAAATGATCTAATAATAGCTCAGTTTAGTTAACATAAAAAAACACTCCTAAGTTTAGCTTAAGTGCATGAGAATAAATTAGCCTAATAATTAATTAAGGATTAATTAATTATTAGCTAATGCATCATTACTCTAACAACATATAGGATTGTATAGAGATAAATCTATGAAAGGAAAATGTTATAGATGAGTCAAAGTAGATTGGAGATTAGAGTTTTCCTTGGTACAAAGGTTTTGTTAATATGAGAGAGATAAGTATAAAGGGAATTAGGGATACAATTAATATAAGACAGACAAGTAGAAAGATGCAACTAAAATTAGGGATGAATGGTAAAGACACCTAAAATTGACCCATATTTGATCAATTTACCCCTAATTTGACAAATTTCCTATCCTTTATATTAATTAAATAATACTCTATTATTTAATTAATAGTTAATTATTTTAACCTTCATCCTACTCTATTTCTTCTATTATCCCTAAATCTTAGCCTAAATCAAATAATTACCTTTAATTATTTATCCCCATCCCTTATCCCTTCCTTCAACAATTTAATTCCCCTCTACATGTCCTATCCTCCAACCTCTTTTCATTAAATCTTAATATAATCTTAATCTCCCCCTAAGTAGTTGTACACACTTATTCATGATTAAGTGGGTCAACCCTCCTCATCACATCATGTACATGGTCCTTTGTACATGTGACATGGACTTGGTACCTTGTCACATGGGCTTTGTCCCTTCAAAGTACTCCAATTTTTTTAATTCATTTATTCCCATCACATCACCCCTTTGGAGTGTGAGGAAAAGGCTTTCCTTTATGGAAATATCTCTTCCCACACTCAAAAGTACCATCTCTCTCTCAACTCACATCATGGTGCCACTTGGCACCATCTCATGAGGTGAGATGTCTCAACCATCCCCCACCCTTGACCACAAACTTCCAATCTTGAATCTCCATCCAAAATCCCATAATCTATAAAATATAACACTTAGCCATTATCATCTCTCTTACTCATTTTATTATTGGAACAATATTATGTTGCAAAATTCTTGAGCACACATCCAACCATCAATAAGAAAAACCACCATTGCATGGTGCAACAAGGATTAATTTGGTGAAATCATTTATGCTTTCATTATGTTTTGTTAACTCTTATGCTTAAACTAAGCATTTTTCTTGTTGTTTGTATTGTTTGGTTTTTATTGTTTAAATCATTCACATTGACATGAATTTCCTTATTCACATTACCATAAAAAAATGAGGCCACACAAGGCCAAAAATAAAATATTATGGAAAAATAGGTAAATTGGGTAATTGGGTATGGTTATAAGGTGGCCACCAAATGAATTAATCTAGATCCACTATAGACTATGTAAATAATGTGACTATGAGGGCATCACTTTTTGCTATATGTATTCTCCACTCCAATAGTAAAAGAGGCTGGGTCAAGTAGTAAAATAGGATAGCATCATAAATATAATATATGCATCATACCCCCCTTAAATTGGTTGGAATTTTGTGACTCACTTATATCACTTTGTTCCTTGGAATTTTGGGTGGCTAGTTTACATATTTAGTTGTTGAGACTCTTCTCCAACATATTATCATTGGTCTCCTTCATTGGCCAGTTGGTATTACCCACTATTGGTCGACCAGTCTTAGAGAGTCCAAGGTGGGTATGAGGTGTTATGAAATATGGAACACATAAGCTCTTTTCATAGTTTTTCATCAGATGTGATAGCATGTACTTCACTTGGAAGTGGTGATCATTAGAAATTATTTTTTGGCATATCTTTTGTCATGTCCCTTTTTTTGGAAAGATAGTTACAGAGTGGAATTTGGGAATTCTACCACATTCCTCCATATGAGCTTGTCTTAGCTCATGATTTGGGGTGAAGCATCTATGAAAAAGGCCCCATGACATATCTAGAGCTTGTGGGAAAAGGTTCATCTACCAAAAAGATATCACCATCAAAAGATCGCCAATTCAGGCTCACTATGTCAAGACATAGTTGATTCCAAGAATCCCTCTACATAACTTGCACATCATATCCAAAACTCAAGAAGGGAGGATTAGGTAAGAGAAAGATATCTCTAACAAAAGGTGACTATGCTAGTCAATAGGCACCCACTCCTACAAGCTTGAAGGATAAGACATTGAAGGATCGTGCAACAATAACCATGAAGTTTCAAGAAACTAGAAAGAGAAAGGCAAGCATGTGGATGGGTCTACAGGATGGCATGCGTACTTCCAATGAAACTACATTGGCCTTAAGGCCAACCTATGAAGCATGTTGGGAATTCAAATTTTTGTCTTTGGTGCCAATTGGGCTCAAGGATCACATGTTCCTCAAAGGATATTGTTATCATATAAATGTAGGAAATAAATTCATGTAAGGGCATCAAATTATTATCATTTTATTATAAATTTGGGACACTTTTGTTCTATTTCCTTATGTGGATGAAAACCCATATAGTTTTGTTCATTGGATCAAAACCCAATGTTCACTAAGATTTGAAGATGAAACCCCTTTGGTTCTTGAGGGAATTCTCATTCAGGGATTTCATATGAGATTCAAAGTTTCTATAAGAAATGGGACTGTTGCTATTTGATATGAGGAAGCAATTGTATCTCATTCTGGATCATTTTCTAAATTGTAGTCAATATATTATACATACATTCTTGATTTCACTTCATATTTTGGAGTAATATCTATTGTGCCTATTTTTTTGTGTTTGAATTCCATATGTAAAGTAGTATTTTTTAAAATTATATGTTAGGGAAATTATGGTGGTGTCAAAGAAAGATTCTACCACCTTATAAGGTTTCCTAATTATAAATGTTTCCAAGTGAAAGGGAGATTAGGTTTTGAAAGAGAGAACTAAATAAAGTAGAGCGAGAACAAATGATGGGGAATGATGAATCCAAAGAAAAATTTGAGGAAATGATACAAGGGAAAAATTGTATGTCCAACATGTTCAGCTAAATGTTTTAGTGGATGCAGATTAATGCAAGGAAGGAAAATGATAGAATTAATGGAGTTGGTGCCTTCAATGAATCGGGTAGTGGAAAGGGGAAGGAGAAGGTTATTGCTACATAAATTTCTAGAACATACTTTAGTAATAGGCCCCTTAAGCCCAAGTTCATTCAAAGAGTGGAAGAAGTTCCAGAGGGAGAAACTACCCTCTAAGATGGCAACTCAAGAGCGTATGAAGAATATAGGGCTTCAGACCCTCCAATCAAAGAGATCTTATCTTTGAAAGATTTCATGGCAATGAAGAAGAATAAAAGGGGAACTTACCATTCACCCCTCAAGCCAAAAGATTTTGATGACTCATTGGGAAAGCTATCTACTTCCCCTTTTGATGGATCTGAGAAAATTAGTGCTAGGGCATGGTTGCAAAAACTTGATGCATATTTTTCACTTAAGCCAATCTTTGAGGAAGATGCCATAAAATTTTCCACCTTGCATTTGGAAGGAATTTTCTCATGATTAGTGGTACCATGGTTTGGTCACTCAAGGCCACAAATTGATTGAATCTTATAATGAATTCTACAGCAGAATAGTTGAGAGATTTGATAGGATAGATATGAAGGAACATTTTAGAGAATTGGCTCACCTAAAGTAGAAAGGAAGTGTGGAAGAATATGTTGCAGATTTCTAGGAGCTATCGGTCATGGTAACTGACATTTTAGAGAGAAGACTTATAGTCCTCTTCATAGAAGGCTTGGTGAAATAGCTCAGGGGCTCAGTGAAGGCATTCCACCCCTCAACACTTCAGAAGACTATTCATAAAGCCTTCTATCTAGAGAATTTTGTTCCTTAGTAGAAATCAAAACCATTAATATGGAATAAGCCAAAGGGGAATTTCCAAAAGAATCCTTAGACTACTCACAAATAGACTCCCCCTACCACACCTAAGAAGAGTGATGATGAGACCAAGAATTAACTCAAAGGAAGAAACTTTATTTCTATTGTAGAGAACCATGGGTTCCGACACATAGGTGTCTTGGGAAAGGGAAAGTCAACTATATAGAAGTCATATCTAACAAAGAATTAGAAGCAAATGGGTTTGAAGAGTTTCATGATCTAAAAGACATCCCCCCCAGAGGAAGAAGATAAGGAGAAGGACAATGGTGGCATTCTAACATCTCTATCCAATACACATAGATACCATTCTTTCAAGGTCTGGGTAGTCCTTTTGGACAAAGAGTGACTATCCTGATTGATGGTGGAGTTACTCATAATTTAATTGATGAAGGACTTGTGAGGAGAAGAAGGATGGATATAGAGAATTTTCAAGGTTTCACTATCACTATGGAAGATGGGTATAACTTACTCTGCAACGAGAAAGTCCAAAAACTAGAAATAACATTTGGAGATCATAAGGTTTGTGATGATTTCTATGTTATTGGTTTGGGTGAAATTGATGTGATTTTGGGTGTGCAGTGCTTACATTCATTAGATGAGTACACTACAGACTACCAAATAATGGTGCTCAAGTTTAAAGCCAATGGGAAGGATGTGGTCCTAAAGGGAATGGTGAATGGTGGTCCACTAGTAGTATCATCTAAGAGAATGGAAATGTTCTTCCAGAAGAGCCAAGTTTCTTGGTCTTCTAGTTGTTTGGTGATTTCAAAGGACTCATTGAAAGGTAAGATGGTCAAGTTCATATTGATATACAAAATATTTTGGATAAGTTTTTGGTTTTCAGTGACATGCCTCTCGGACTACCACCAGATAGAGGTTTCCATCATATCATAGAACTTAAACTGGGATCATAGCTAGTTATGACCATTCCTTATTGCCATCCCTAGATGTATAAGGAATAGATAGAGAAATAAATAAAGAAGCTATTATCTATATGGGCTACATCAGACCAAGCTCTAGCCCTTTTACATCCTTGGTGGTGTTGGTAAAGAAGAAATATGGTACCCTAGGGGTGTGTATAAACTATCAAGCATTAAACAAGAAGATCATTAAGAATCAACACCCCATATCATGGATAGATGAGCTGATTGATGAAATACATGGCGTGGTCTACTTCTCAAAGATTGATTTGAGGTTTGGATACCACCAGATCCGAATGAGGGAAGATGTTCAAAAGACTAATTTTGAATGTCACTATGAGAATTTTGAGTTCTTGGTGATGTCCTTTGGTCTCACTAATGCTCCAAAAAATTTCCAATCATGCATGATCATGTTTGTGGTAAGAACTTGAGGAAGTTTTTGTTGGTTTTCTTTGATGATATTCTGGTATATAGAAAAATGTGGGAAGAACATCTAAAGAATTTGGATATTGTCTTGAGAATCTTGGAGCAATATTCTCTCTTTGTAAAGGTGTCCAAATGTGAGTTTGGGTCAAAAAATATATTGTATTTGGGACATGTCATAAGTGCTAAGGGAGTTCAAGTTGACCAAAAAAAGATCCAAGCCATCTTAAACTGGCCTCCTCCTACAAATTTGTCTCAGCTAAGAGGTTTCTTTAGATTGTGTAGCTACTACTAGAGGTTTGTTAGAGGATTCCCTTAGTATACACCTCTCACCAATCTAACTAAAGCATGAGCCTTTGAATGGATAAAAGAAGTACAAAGGACCTTTGATAAATTGAAAGGGGTAATGAGCTCTTGTTTGGTTCTTGCAATTCCCAAATTTTCACTTCCATTTGTTGTAAAATGTGATGCTTCTAGTGAAGGGATTGGATTTTTTCTCTCTCAGAGGGGACACCCCATAGAATTTGCAAGTAGGAAACTAAGAAACCATGAAAAAGGATATCCCATATATGATAAGGAAATGCTAGCTATAATGCATGCCTTGGGAAAATTTTGACAATACCTGGTATGTGGAAGATTTGTGGTCAAGAAAGACCATAATAGATTGAAATTATTCATAAGCCAACAAAATTTGAATGACAAAAAGAATAAATGGGCCATGAAACTACAAGCATATGATTTTGATATTGAATATATCAAGGGGAAGAAGAATACTAGAACAAATGCACTCTCTAGGAGACCTACACTATGCCATATGTCCCTCACATCAACTAATTGGAAGGAATCCATCATGGAGGAGTATTCCATGGATCCTTTTGCTACCAATGTTTGGGAAGGTGTAGAGAAGAATGACTGATATGTGATGGAGGAAGGCCTGATACTATTCAAAAGTAGGGTGTTCCATGTTCTGGGATCTAAGATAAAGAAAAAGATATTGGAATATTATCATAATGTGCCAATAATGAGGCATCTCATATTCTATAAAACTTACCAGAAGATTGGAGAAAGGTTGTTGAATGCACAAGACAACTGAGAGGGGGAGTAAATCAATTGTACCTTAAAACATCAAAACCCTCACAAACATTTAGATCCAATTAACCCTTAATCTGTTAGAATGATTTATCATGAAAGAAAATAACATAAATTGAATCAAATCAACACCATGCACAAAGAGACACCATATTTACATGGAAAACCTAAGATGTGAAAACCCCAATGAGGACTAACTCACAATATAAAGTAATATCAACACCAAATATAATAGGGCTCACTACCCAAAGAAAGAAAGGATCACTATCATAATATAAAAGAAGATAGAGAAGAATGTTACAATGAGAAATCCATCTCAAAGCAATATAAAAAATCCACCACAACATCACCAACACCTTCATAGTCTATTTGAAGAGTTGTAGACACCTTCTGCTCACTACATTTAGTCATCTAACACATGAAATCTCACACTACACTTCACAAATTCACACCCTACAACTTTTTAATTCACATCACTCACATCATACTCATCTATCTTCACATCCCTCAACAACTCAATTCATATTTATATCATCTTCAACCTTGAAAACATTCTCTAAGGTTGGCACCAAAACATTCCTACGATGGAAAGGAATGAAGGTGGAACCAAACACACTTTAGCTAGGACCTAAAATCCACTCATACATGTCGCACCATTCTTCCAAAAACATCAAAGCAACTTTGCAAGTAGTGTAAAAACCTAAGATTGATCGAACTTATGTTAAAACCATTAACACTTAAGTACATACTTCCTCAAATCCAAAGATGACTCGCAAACATAACATAAAACTTGAACACAATCTAGAATATTCCACAAACATTGTGGAAACCAACAAATTCCTTTGCAACAACTTTCACTTGAAGAATGTACACACTCGGTACACTTAAACAACTCTATCATACACTGTAACCCAAGAAACTGACTTCCAAAGAATCAAACCATGAACAACTTCATTTGAATAAATATACAAGCACTATTAACACCCTTCTAGATACACAAGACTTGAAACCACTCTATGTAGAAATGTAGAGCAAGAACATTTATCCCAGACACCTTTGCAATATATAGCTCACACTCTAGTGAACACACCTTCCTTTTCATAGTGATCCAACACACCAAATTTTAAATAAAACAACTTTGAACACCTCTGATCAACACATCCAAACCACACAAGTAGATCTTCAACCCAGAAGAACTGTGGAGCCAAACCAGAACATTACTCTGCAACACTGAATACATTGCAATATACTATTTCCTCTTTTTATTTAATTTTCTCAAAAGCACTTGGAAACCAAGCACCATAAACACATGATCAACATCTTCAATACTTCCTTATAACCACCAAACCAACTACAACATAGCAACTCAACCATACATCCATAAACAAAAGATTATCAAAGTAACACTAGAGGTGACACCAATATATTACTAATGACAACATAATGCAACTAATCAAAGAATCATCATAGACAACACCAACTCAATACCAACTACACATCCTTGCAACAAATTCCTTGACACCAATGACAACACAAGCTTTTTGACATCAATGGCAATACCAATATGCTCATACTTACAACAATCTCCCCTTTTTTCATTGATGACAACACATGATGTGAAAAACCATCGACCATAAACACAACAACTTTGCACCATACCTTTTTCCTTTTCTCTTTTCTCTCCCTTGCAAAACTAACTTTTCATTATGCTCTCCCCTTCGATAACTTTCTCTCTATCAACTTATCTTTTTCACATGTTTCATTCTCCCCCTCTGACATCAATGGAAAAGGATAAATTATTTGCATCATTCATTCTCCTCCTTTGACATTAACCACACTATTCACCACTACTCTACAACTTCCTTTACTTTATTTCTTTGCATAATCCCCCTTAGGAGTACACACCAAACTACATCAATTGGCAACCATTGCATAATGAAAACACTCACTCATCTTGACTACAACAACCAAAAATTCCACTACTTACTCTCCCTGAGAGGTAGCCACCAACATTAGTCTAGACCAAAGAATGAATCTTGAGATCCATTGGACTAATGCATCTTCTTATGCATCTAGTTCAAAGAAGAAGGGGAAATAACCCCCAACTTCTTCTTGAGATACTCAAAAGTATCCTTAGGAAGAGCCTTATTAAATATATCAACAACTTGATCCTTTGTAGGAAAATATTCAAGCTCTACTTCATTGTCTACAACCTTCTCTCTCAAAAAGTGATAACGGATTGAGATATGTTTTCTCCTTGATTGTATTACCATAGATGTTGAAGCAATATATTCCGCCTCTATAGTAGATAAAGATATCGAATTTCATTTCTTTCTTAGCCATGACACCAATCTACATCCAAGAAAGAATGCACCAACACTTGTACTTTTTTTGTCATCTACACAACCAACCCAATCTACATCTATGTAAGCACTTAGAGTAAAGTCAGTATCATTTGGATACCATAAGCCATAATCTAATAATCTAGAGTGCCCTGCAAGTATCTGAATATCATCTTCACTATTGCAACATGTGACTCTCTAGGATTGAAATCTAGCCACAAGACAAACTAAATGCATGATATCCGGTCAAGTAGCAATTAGATATAGAAATACTCCAATCATTGATCTATACTTGCTCTGATTAGCCTTAGTAGTTTCATCATTCTTTCTCATCTTGCAACCAATAACCATAGGGGTACATACCAGTTTAGAATCTTCCATTCAAAACTTCTTCAACATTCCATTGACATACTTTGATTGTGAAATAAAAATACCTTTATCTGTCTAATTGATTTTTAGCCTAAGGAAGAAATTCATCTCTACAAACATAGACATTTTAAAATATTTTTGTATCTCTTATGTAAATTTCTTACACATAACTTCATTTCATCCAAAAATTATGTCATCAACATATACAACAATAATCAAGATTTGATCTTTTTCAACTTTGAAGTAGAGATTATTATCTACAATAGCTTTATTGAATCCTTACTATAAAAATTACCTATCTAACCTTGCATACTAAGCTCTGTGAGCTTGATTCAATCCATATAATTCCTTCTTCAATCTATAGACCATATCTAGTTTATTTGATAACTGAAATCCTTTCAGTTGTTCTATGTATATTTCTTCCAATTCTCCATTCAAGAAAGCTGACTTCACATCCATTTGATAAAATTTTATATCTTTATGTGCTACAAAAGCCAAAAACATCCCAATAGATTCCATTCTTGCCACTGAAGAAAATGTCTCCTGAAAGTCTATTCCTTCTACTTGTAAGTAACCTTTACATACAAGCCTTGCCTTGTTTCTTACCACTTCTCCATTCTCATTCAATTTGTTCTTGAATACCCACTTAGTTCCAATTACATTCTTGTTTGTTGGTCTTGGGACAAGTTTTGAAGTCTAATTCTTCTCAATTTGCATTAATTCTTCTTCATAGCCTTGATCTAATACTCATCCTTGCATGCTTCAATCACTGTTTTTGGTTCAAATTTAGAAAGTAAACATAGATTTACCTATTATTCAATAGCTTTCCTTATTGTTAGTACACCTTTGGTCTTATGACCAATGATCTATTCTTCATAATGATTCTTTTACACATGCTTAGGATTTTTAGGAATTTTTTTCAGAGCTCCTTCCTCTTCAATTTGCACTTCTTTTTCATTAGCTTTTTCTTCTTCTCTAAAAATATAATCATCTGATTCATATCCATATATTATCATTGAATTATTTTGTATATCTTCATCAACTTTGACACTTGTATTCTCAACAATCTTTCTCATCCTCTTGTTATAGCACTGGTAATCTTTTCTTTTAGTAGAATATCCAAGGAAGATACCTTCATCAAACCTTGCATCGAACTTTCCTAAATTTTCTTCATCTCTTATGATATAGCATTCACTTCAAAACACTTTGAAGTATTTGAAAATAGGAATCCTTCCATACCATAGCTCATAAGGAGTCTTTGTGATGTTTTCTCTTGCTCGCACTCTATTAATTATATAAAAAATAGTATGAATTTCTTCTCTCTAGTAAACTTTCAATAGATTTGTTTCTTTCATCATTGCTCTTGCAACTTCTTGAATGACCCTATTCTTTCTTTCAACCACTCCATTCTGTTGAGGAGTCCTAGGGGTAGATAAGTGCCTCTTTATTCCATGATTCTCACAAAAGTTGTTAAAATCATTGGAGGTGATTCATCCACCTCTGCCAGAACTTAAACATTTGATTTTTGTATCCATTTCATTCTCAACCATAACTTTGAATGCTTTAAACTTATCTAGAGCTTCTAATTTTTCTTTTAGAAAATTAACCCATATCATTCTAGAATAATCATCAATCAATATCATGAAATACATGTCACCTTGAAGACTTCTTACTATGGTATGATCACAAAGATTTGTATGCACCAATTCCAACAGTCTGGTAGAAGATTTTTCTTTGAATTTGAAGCTTCTTCTTGCTTGCTTTCCAATTTGACATTCCTAATAGACAACATTGATAGGCTTTGTAATCTTTGGAAAATATATTACAACTTGAACTAAACTTATCCTTACTATGCTATCAAAATTTATGTGACACATTCTTCTATTTCATAGCCAACTCTTGTTGATTTGAGTCATGAAACAATAACCATCAACACCTTGAGTTGATAGAAATTTCCATCTTTCCTTCTTCCACTAGCAATCATAGTTTCAGAACCTTTTTTGATCTCACAACCATCATACCAAAACATAAGATTGTATCCATTGCTACACATTTTTGCAACACTCAAAAGGTTGTGCCTTAAACCCTTAACATAGTAAACATCATCAGTATTATTCTAGCCATCAAAATTGATTGAACCTTTTTCCACATATCTTAGCAGATGCATCATCACCAAATCTAACAAGTCCACCTTCATATTTTTCAATTTTAACAAACTTACTCTTTTCACTAGTCATATTATTAGAGCATCCATTGTCAATGATCCAATAGTTCTATCTAGCAGAAAAAACAAACACCAAAAATGCCTTCAATTTTAACACTTGCTCCTAGAGCCCTTTCCTTCACACATCTCTCAGAGTTAGCAAAAATAGATTCATATTTTAAATCCATGAACAAGCATTCACCATCATCATCATCTCCATAATCAAATTCATCATTAGATATACTTGCATCTTCTC
>VDFB02006242.1:0-19399 GCA_007258455.2 Sequoia sempervirens | reverse complement strand
AGAATGAGCTAGAGACATCTAAGAACACCAATAAATAATAGAGAAGCATCTGCAACAACTGAGATAACTAGAATCACACAACCTTCATTCAGGAACACTGACAGAGACCACAAAAACACTGTCAGAACACAACATACTCAAAAATTCATGTGGACCTCTAAAACTTCTGGTAGATGATCTTTAAATACTCAACAATAAAACCTTTAATCCACATTAGCTAATATTTTATGTATAGAACAAAACTCCTTCATGACCTGCACAGTTCCACTAGGAACCTGGAACACTTTTTCTTATAATTTTCTCAATATCCTTGACATATATAGCAATAGATACACCAAATGCTAATAGTGTTGACATCAATGAAAACCACATATCAACAACACATCCATAGCATCCAATAATCTCCCAACAGGGGGGTGAATTAGTGTTCAGCAAAAATTAACTTTATTATTCTGATCTTGAATCCACTTGGAACATTTATTCAACAGTAATATGCAAAAAAAGAAAATAAGAAACCACATAACCATAACACAAGGATTTTTTTATGTGGAAACCCTGTTAGGGGAAAAACCACAGTGGATGGCCAATCCACAATAAGTTATGAGTATACCCAAAATAAATATTACAAAATGGGAATGCACTTGCATTCAGGCTCACTGCCTAGAGCTCACTGCTCAAAAGGATGGGCTCACTACCCTTACAATGATTTGGATTAGATCCAAAATAAAATGAACTGATTGAATAGCATCTACCAATTCTAGATTATAGTTCTGGTTAAGCTCTAATGATGAACTTTTGTCCTTCTGACAGATATTGAGCTTCTGCTCTAATCTGCTCAAGTTCGCACACAAAATCCTTATGCGCAAGTGAAACTACGCATGATATCACTCAAATATTTGTTGAATTTTCACAAAATACACCAATACACCTTCTTCATATATTAAAATGATGTAATCGATCATCTAGATATATCTGCGGCTAGGAATTTAATTGAACATTACATGTCGGCTCAACAAAACTTAAGAATATTTGCAAGTTATCATCCCAAATCATGAATAGATTTGATGCTTATCCAAACAAGTTAGCTAGAATATGGTTAGGACCAATAATTAAACATGAAAACATGAAAACATTTTGAATGATTCCACTTTACACATCCACAACATGCCACATTTCTTAAGTTAGCTACAACAAACAAATAGACAAAAAGTGTCCTACCAAACTTCCAACCTTGTACTGTAACTAATGCAACACCAAAAAACTCGATAATAAGATAATCCACATGCTTATCAAGAAATTATAGATATCCACAACACAAAAAGATGATATGGTGAAGTCATCTAACCGGATACCCTGTTCCTTAAGTATTTTGCTCGTAATACACACTATATCACTTTATCTGCCTGTATGACTAGATACTGAATTGTAAACCAATGAGATGACTTCAATTGTTGTCAATGACAACACATGATGCCATATTCCAACATATGCAAAATTAATGTAAAATGCAATGTTTTAAAACACAGTGAGATATGCAAGAATGGACTAAAACATGAACAAATGCAAAAAAAATTGAAATAGGGTGATCAGAGTGCACCTAGAGGCATATTGAAGATCTAAGAAGATTCTAGAATGCTATTAAAATCACTACAAATCACTAGTGGGACTCATTCACCACTAATGGCGAATTAGTCTTGCTACTAGTAAAATCTCTTGAAATAGGTTTCTGACAGTTGGGAACTGGAATCCAAAAAAATCACCTTTTTTAGCCTTAAGGTGGGACTCATTCACCATTGATGGAGAATCAGTCCTCCTCCAAAATTCTATGAAATCAAAGGTCAATTATGTAGGTTCAGATCTACAATTGTCTTCTTGTCGAGTTGACGAAGTCAAATCTGTAGAAAAAAGACTGTAGGTTGTCTCCAAGCTTGAAATAGGGTTTAGTTGACTTGAAACACTTGGTTGACTTGTTGACCACCTTTCAACACCTAATTTCTTGACAAATTTGCATACAAAAGTCTATAAACACACATGCAAAAGGGGAAAAATAGTTAAAGGTTAGAGTATATAGATTTTCCTTGGTCAAATCCCACTTTGGTAATCAAACCCTTAATGAAGAAATGGAATGAAATGAATAAGAAAAGATGAATAAAAAACATGCAAATGTCCTTAACTCACCACAACCTTGTTGAAAAAAATTGAATTTATGTCAATGGCTACTCTAAGATGCTTGATTGAATGATGCAAAGTGCTCAAATGCTAATTGATGTTTAGTGAATGCAAGTGAATGAAGAGATGATTGTGAGATGTAAAATGATGGGAAAAATAGTTATTTATACACACTTATGCCCAAATAACCCAATGATACCTCATCAAAGGTTAACATAAGGTAATTTTGAATAAAAACCCAAAAGAAAATTTGAATTATTTTGATTTTGGAGCCAAGAGGGACTCATTTGCCACCCATGGTGAATGGGTCCCACCTTGGGCTTGTAAGTGGGTGTCGGGAATTAAGTCACATTTAATGTTGTTTGTTGGGTTTACATTCAAAAATACACTTACTTAAGCCTTATGAGTGCATAAAGGGGTCAAATAAAGCATACGAAAGATGTAAATAGTGAAATTAAGCCTAGAAAAGCATGAAATCTTCTTACAAGACTTTACAACACTTTAAAATAGGAATTGATAAGTGATGAAAAGGTGATTTTTAGGTGAATTAAAATGAAAAGAGTGTAGAAATGTGTTACAACACTTCACAACACCTTTACAAGATGTCATAATTTAAATATTTAGGACTTAATGTGAATGCATAATTTATATTGCAACATTAAATCAAAGCAGGACAATTCAAACATCATAGGAGAAAGACCTACAAGACCATGAAAATGTCAATGATCCATTTTTCTATGGTACAGGCGTAGAAGGAAATTGAATCACATCTTCTTGTTTGTTTTGTTCTAGTTGCAATGTAACAGAAGAAGGCTTAGTTTCTCTAAAAATAACACTTCTACTATGTATTACCTTCTATAAAACAAGATCCCAAAGCTTGTATCCTTTCACACCATAACTATATCCAATGAAGATACATTTCAACTCCTTGTTCTCCAACTTTGTTCACTTCTCCTTTGGCACATGCACATATTCCTCACAACCAAAACCTATAAGATGTCTTAATGAAGGCTTGCGACCCAACCATGCCTCTATAGGCATCTTATCAACAAGAGCTAATGCAAGAGACTTGTTAATCAAGTAACAAGTATGGCAATAGATTCATCCCAAAACCTTTATTCTAGGCCAACACCACTCAACATACTCCTTGCCTTCTCCATCAATGTCATGTTCATTCATTCTACAACTCCATTCTATTGTGGAGAATATGAAGTTGTCTTCTATCTATGAATACCACAATATTTATAGAATCTATCAAAATCATTAGTGAAATATTCACCTCCATTATCATTCCTTAAACATTTTATTTTCTTTCCAGTATACAACTCAACCATTGCTTTAAATTCTTTAAATTGACTAAAAACTTCATATTTACTCTTTAGAAAATATACCCATGTCCTTCAACTATAATCATCAATAAATGAAACATAATATTTGGATTTACCAATTGAAGGAGCATCTACAAGACCAAACACATCAGAATAAATAAGGTCCAATACACCACAAGATTTATGAGAACTCGAGTAAAGTTAAACATGATTTTGTTTTCCATAAATTCAATGCTCATAGAAATTAAATTCAAGATTACAATCAAACATACCTTCAACAAGGTTTTTTATTTTTCAAGGTCCTTAGACACTTTTCTCCAATGTGGCCAAATCTCTGGTGCCATAACATAGTTTTCTCTATATGTAGCTTTTTTTTAGAAGAAAGAGAACCCTTGGGTACCCAAAAGCCATGACCATCTGTTGAATGTGAAACCCTCACTTCTTCCATAGACTTGCTTTTCACCGAAGTACTATTGAACACAATAGTGCATGCATCTAGCTTATATAATGTGCCATTTCTAACACCTCTAGCAATCATCATATAACCTCTAACCATTTTGCATCTTGCATCAGAAAATACTACCTGCACATTTTCATCTATTAGTTTTCTCATAGATAACAAATTTTGTGCTAATCCAAGGATATGCAACACACCATTAATCATTTTTATTCTACAATCAGGAAACTTGATTTTAACTTTACCATGACCAAAAATGCCTAAATGAGAATCATCACCCAAGTACACCTTACCTCCATCAAATTCTTCATATTCAGAAAACCAATATCTATTAAAGGTCACATGGAAAGATGCACCTGAGTCAATTAACCATGCATCATTACTTGCACGAGTTGCCAAAGATGCAATGAATGCATCACCATCTTCCTTTTCAGACTTAGAATCATAATCAAATTTCTTGTTTTTCTTCTTCTTTTCTTCTTTTCATTCCTCATGAACATGTACAGGCTTACCACAGTTCCAACAAATAACTTTGGACTTTCTAGGAGATTTAGATCTCCCCCAGGACTTTGATTTGTCATGCTTCTCATTCTTATTTCCTTTTTCCTTAGGTCTTCCATGAACATTCAAGGCCTCCTTGGCAATGATGGATAGCTTCCTCCTCATCTATTTAGAAAGCAAAGAACCCACCACATCTTCAGTCTTCAAAATAACAATACTCCCAATAGCCATAACAAGATAATCTCATGAATTAGGAAAAGAACAAAGTAGGATCTGACATTCCTCTTCCTCATCCATTTTAACACCAACTGTTTCCAATTGAGCCATCAGGATATTGAATGCTTCCAAGTGGTCTATAATTCATCCACCCTCTTCCATTCTCAAGGAATACAACTTCTTCCTCAAGAAAATATTTTTTGCTAAAGATTTGGCTTGATACATTTCACCAAACTTCTTCCATAGTTTCTGTGTAGAGGTCTCTTCATGGACATTAATTAAAATAGAGTTTTTCAAGCATAATATAATTAGACCCTTGGATTTATGGTCCATAACATCATATTAAGTGGCTTGATTAGGATTTTTAGGTCTTGAAAAATTCTCATCAACAGATCTTCCATCTTTAGCTTCCACATCTCAAAATTATTTCCAAAAAATTTCAACACCTCCATTCTCCTTGATGAACTTGCCATCTGAAAATTACTACAAGATCACAAAGTGTCTTCTGCACAAGCTCCCACTCAAATCTTGATTAGTTCAAAAAACCCAACAACCCACAGGGTGCTGTCATAATAGTGGTTTACAATTCCTGAGAGGAACGAATTTTTGCTGAAATCATATATTTTTAGAAAATATAATGATTTAAGCCTTAAAAAGTTCCATTTTAAGGATTCCAATTGAAGAGGGTTTTATCAAATCAACTTAGATCAAACCCCCTTGGATAGAACCTCGCTAGTTTTAAACCATACCTATAAATGCGTCTCCTTTACACCTATCAAAATGCTGATAAAAAATCACTTTTGATTTAGCTTTTGGGGGATCAAATGAATTCATTTAAAATTTATTTCAAATGATTATGGTATTTCTTAGAACAAGCTATCCAATGAATATAATTTTAATATGTTTTGGTTTTGTTATGTATTTGTTTTTTAAGTTTTATTAAACATAGGTTTCATCGAAAATGAATTTCTTTGTTCTTCACATGTGGAAAAATTGAAGATTATCAAAAAAAATTGAAAAATATGAGTGCACCGGATATTGAAGTTCTTGATCCAACAAAAAAATTAAATTAAATTTTGACATATACAAAAATTTCGTTATCGGCTATGTCTAAATTGTAATTCATTTAACTTTGGAAATTTGATTAAAGAAAAATATTCAATAAAAAACTATCTAACCAAGTGGAAGCACTAGATATCAGAGTTACAAATCTAAATTTAAAAGAATTAGAATTTTATCCTTCATGGAAAAAAAGTTATGCATTATACAGTGTGCATCACTTTTTAAAAATGTTGTTTTCTGAAAAAAATTGATTTTCGTGGGAGATGGAAAAAGAAGTACAATTTGATTCCAAAAATTTTGAAGAAAATATTTTTAGAATCTACAGAAATTTTTTTTATGAGACTCTAGTTTCCACCATCTTCAAATTCCTCATAATTTAGTCGCTATAGGTGCCCGAATGTGAAGATTCAATTAAAAATAATAATTTAAGTGTCCAGTTTGGCCAAAAATTGTAAACCACTATTATGGGATCACCCCACAATTGAAACCAAAGGTGATCAAGCCCTGATACCACTTGTAAGGAAGCTAAGATAGCAAAACAACTTCCTACACTAATCTTGAAGGGATAATAATGCAAAAATTTTACAGATCTTTAATAATTATAGAAACTTAAACAAAAATAAACATAAATATCATGCATACCATGAAACAATGATTTACGAGGGGAAAACCCTTTTAGGAGAAAAACCCCACACTCTAAAAGCTATCTAATATAATATTCAGTAAATCACAAATATTATAATATACTTGTAGAGCAAGCTTCTCACAGGAGTATCACCACTCAAAGATCAAGAGACAACATGACCACTATCGAACTCTTAGAAATCATCACAATTTCTCTATCGTAGACATAATACAATGCCATCATAAAATAGAGTTACATTCTAGGGCAAGATAAGCAAATAAAATATCTACTATTAGATCTAAAACCTAATAACAAATGGTCCAGATTTACATTCTATCCTTTATTTAATGTATGTCGGCCATTCTATAATTTTCCTAAAAAAGTTAACACACTCACATTTTGCTCCATGTTGCCATTATATACACCTATCGGTGTAACTAGAAAACATATATATAAAGATATACATCCTATCAACAATAAACCACATATAATTACAAGGTTGAGATACATTTTCCCAACATTATCAACAAGGAGGAAATTTGAGCCATAACTGGTCTTTGTGATACTAGATCAAATCCAGTTCTAAAGGAAGTGAAAAATGATGCAGTCACAAGGTTGATTGTTGCTACATTTGATAGAAGAGCTCTAACTACAAAGTCTATTGCAAACCTTGTTGTCAAGTATGTTGTCGTCATGATTGGGTAGAAAATCTATTTCACTAACCGAGTAAATTCAATATCTACTATGGAAATTCATACTACATATGAAATGGTGGAAAATGGAAAGTATTTTGACTTATGTGAGTTGCTTAGGTTGCAACTTATGGAGAACCTGAATATGACTAAGGAAAAAAATAATTTCTTTAAATTTGGCACTTTAGTTGTTTGTTTATTATTTTATTTTCTAAGGGAGTTATCGGGAAGAAAATGCATAACATGGGATGGCAATAGGCTGGTTGCTCATCACAATTTTGATCATTTGTGTAGTCTAGGAGCTTTTAGGACACAAAAAAATTCCCTAACTACTTTCTTTGTAGTATTTCAGAATGAAATGCATGAAAGAAACTAGATTCCAAGGAGTCTAGTGAAGGGGTATGAAAAAGAGATAACCTTTCTTGTAACTACATATGAGTGCATTATAGAGGCTTTTGAACCCAAAATTCAATGGATTGAACCACTAGTATATGAGATTGATGAAAAAATGGTGGAGAGGTACATTAAGATTTTGTTGAGAAGTCATAAGGACCCCTCTCTACCTAGGCATGGAACATATGAGGAGAAATCTACTGAAGTTCATCTAGAGGCTATCACATCTAAAAGAAGAAAGAAGGTGTAATATTTCTTCCAAGGAATTTTTTTTTCTAAGGATGATATAGAATAGCTAAAGGAGGACCTTGATGAGAGAAAAGCTAAATCTATTGAATAGCTCTTGAGACCTAGGAAATCAGGAAGACTATCTTCTGGTGTTGCACCCTATATCCAATATTGCCAACCCCAGTGCTGCTAATATTGAGAAAGGGGAGAAGAAAGAACAAAGTTTCCCTGCATCTGTTAATATTGTTGTCCCTACCGGTCCCAATATGAGGGAATCTAAGAAAAAGGACATACCTCTTGCCACACCATCTGCTCCTTTAGGAAGAAGAAAAGTGAAACAAAAGGATAACATGAAAAAAAATATGAGTGATGCTATTCAGGAAGAAATAGAACTTGGCATAGAAGAAGGGCATCAGCTGAAAAGAAGCAAAAAGAGTAGTACCTCCCATGAAGAAGGTTTGATATCTCTATGGATGAGGAGACAAAAGAAGAGGAGGATACTTATAGGATTCATGTGCATAAGAAGAAGAACGAGGAAGGATCATCTTATCCTATGGACGACATGCTTGGATCTCCTCCAGTAAGTGATCAACCATCTTTAAATCTAGGAGCTTTCTAGTAAACAATATGATTGAAAATGACCTTATTCAAACTTCTAAGTTGTTTGATGAAGTTAATGATGAAGGGAAGGAAACCATCGTAAATGCATTTATTCACTATATAGTTATGTGTAATGTAAGTATGGAGACCATACAGTCCAAAGTTATTGAAAATGTGTGGAAAGAATTAGTACTTAGAAGGAAACAGTTATAAATGTTGAAGATAAGATAAAAAATGAAGCCTTAAAATCCATTCATTCCACTTTTTTGGAAATAGAAGTTGCAAATCTACTAAAATAATGTTCTACATTATTTAGAGTCAAGCAAAGGGTTAATATGCTAATCAATAAGGAAGAAGACTATATGGAAAAATTAAGGCAAGAAACTCAGGATGTAATAAAAAAATTAGTAAGGAGTTATGGGGAAAGAGCCAATTCTTCATCCCACACAACTCAGGCATAGTAACATGTTACTATTACAGAAGTGATGGATAATCTAGCTTTGGAAAATGTTGACGAGACACTTGGTATTTTGGAGACCCCTGCCCTTTAGACTGATACAAGAGAGACAACCAACAAAACGTTTGATGATCAACATAAAGATCATTCCGGTGATAAGCAACAAAAATAACATCAAGAATCTACCAAAAATAGGGATGAGAAAAACAAAGATGAAAGTGAAGGGAGTAAGGAAAAAATGAAGAATAATGAAAAGGATGATGAGGATAGAAGGGAGAAAGAAAACAGAGAAAAATCCTCTAGAAAGTCATATGAAGAAGAAGAAGAAGAAGAAGAAGAAGAAAAAGAAAAGGAAGAAGAAAAAGAAGAAGAAGAAGAAAAAAAGGAAGAAGAAAAGAAAGAAGAAAAGAAGAAAGAGGAAGAAAAGAAAGCTATTCCAGCTGAGAAGAGCATAAGAGAAATTCCAATATGTTATATGTTGTCAAAGCCATCCAGGGAATCATCTAGAAGGAACCTTAAAGGTCTTCTTTCAAGGAAAACTATACTTCAACCTGTGCTTCCACCTCAACTAGTTAAGCTTTCATCACATCCAAGTTATGTGGACTTGACCAAGATTACACCAGGTGATAGAATAAAACTAAGTGGAATTTTTTGCAACTCTGTCACATAAGAAGCTATGGAGTCATATAAAAAAGGGAAATGAATTAATAAATGAAGCTATTAAAGCTTTACAATATACATCCCTTGGTGTTACAATAGATAACTCTTTAGCTCAAATTGAAAATTTGAAGCTTATAGTTAATTCAGTCAAAGAGTGCATGTCTAGCCTAAAGGTATAGACTGTGAAAGAAGTGGAGTTAAGTCTGGTAAAGAAAAAACTATTGTTTTTGCAAGACAAGTGTACAATTTCTTGTGACAGGGCTTTGAAAACTTTGAAAGAAGTAAGTGAATGTGATGAGGAAGCCTAGTTGCTATTTTTCTATTGCATGAAGTAGCTTGAAGCCACTTGAGGTATCAAGGATTTAATGGATTCAATTGAGTCTCAACTGGTAGATGCTCTAAAGATTATAAGGTTGCAAATGATAGAAACTATGTTGGATGGGTTTCTATTGCAAATCTTCAGAGCAAATTTTTCATCCTATAGAGGTAGAAAGAAGATGCTATGAGACGTTATGCCTAGCTTGGAGAATTGGTTATGTCTAGACATGTCTCTATATCAAATGCATTGATGTAAGTATAAAAAATTGAGAAGATGAATGTTGTTCCATCCACTCTAGAAGGAGGAGAAGAATTCCTAGTAGAATTAGAATATCTCCACAAAACACTTCCCAGGGAAAATGGAGTATGGGATGATGCAAATCCAGCTTGGGAAGTGATTTTCAAGGAGTTATAGGGTGCCCCCAATTCGTAATTTGATGTTTTTTTTAAAAATATTTTTCTAATCTTTTTTCCTTGATGTCAAAGGGGGAGAAGAGGAGAAGAGTAACATAAAGAACAATTTTTTTTTTTTTTTTTGTGTTTGGTGTTCCTATACATATGATAGGTGGAGTTGGGTACATTGGTATTGCACAATATATTTTTTTGAAGAAAGTATCATTTTTGGCACATGTTGCAATCAATGACAAAGGGGGAGATTGTTGGAAGAATGAAGAAGGTGACCTTTGGGTTTTTTTTCATTGATGCCAACACTGATTGATAACTGGCTAAGTAAACTATGTGTCTATACTAATATGATATTTTTATCTACAAATCCTCTCAGTAAAAGGAAATTCTATGAGTTTTTGATATGTTGCTCATAAGTGTCAGTTACAACTATAAATGAGATTTCAGAAATTTTTGTTGATTTGGTTGAGTTATCCAAGTGACAAAAGTTTGACATTCTTTTGGTTGATAGGGTTATGAACTATTTATCTTATAAATGTTTAGAGTTCTCTTTATTAGCTCTAGGCCAACCTAATTAGTGTTTGTTATGATTTTTTGAATGTGCCAAAAGGAATTTTGATTTAAGGCGACAAATATTTTTGAATTATGCATTCAATTAGGCCAACCTAATTGATGTATAAAGATGAAGATATATATTTGTCTATGATGAAGAAGAAATTAATATGGATATAGATGAAGGAATGGTGTGGCATAAAGTGATGCGACAAGTGTTGTAGTGAAAAGATTTTGATAGTTGTTGTATTCCTACAACCAAAGTATAATTTTTGGTATTCCAAAGCTTTATCGGAACTGATCTCTGCACTTTGAAGGTGTACTTTCTCAGTTCATCATTTGGCAGTGAGCCATGCCTTTTTGTATCTAGGAAATAAGCCATTTTGTATTCAAGCTATGAGTCTTTCAAGTATAGCGAATCCTAGTAGTGAGCCTTATAATATCTTGTAATCAGTTATAATATATTGTGAGCTAATCCTCACCGTGGTTTTTCCCTTTCTGGGTTTTCCAAGTAAAAATCTTGGTGTCAATGTGTTATGATTCCTTTTATGTTTTGGTTTACTTTTGTAGCTAGATGTGGAATGATAATTGGATTGTTAGTAATTAATTATGTTAGTAGAATACTAATTCATCCCCCTCTCAGTATTTAGTGTATTTGACAAGGTCCTCCTACCCTATATCCACCTAGGGAAATTGGCGAATATAGCAAGCAAATAATGCCTTACAAACTAAAGAAACTTCAATTCTCCTATCCACCAACTGAAATTGAAAGTAATTTATAGATAATTTTGTAGTTTGGACTTATAACATTACCACCCATGCGAGACATGCCAAAACTATATCCTAAAGATGAAAATATTCCACATTGTCCATACCATAGAACTCTTGGACATAGCACCGATTATTTTAATGCATTACAATGCATATTTAAACAACTTGATATCATAGAAATAGTCCCTTAAAGCATGCATTATGCTCCTTTGCATGTAATAGTTGTAGGATATTAAACATTCTCACTATTACATGTTTTTACACTTATTACAAATCATTATCTTTGATGCAAGGAGCTTATTCCCATCACCTACCTCGGCTCATTATTTCCTTGGACTAAGTGGGGGAAAGAATTTGATAGCCTTCACCTAGTTCAGCACTTGCTCTTGTCCATTTGGCTAGTTTTCTACCCTTTTTTTATACTGATCGAGATTGGGATGTAGACGACCTACTTTAGGTTGAAACATGTGCCTAACTAGTCTTTTACATTTTCATGTTTTCTTTTTATGATTGCATGTGTGTAATGTGATTTCATTTGATGTATATCTCTCTCCTTATGGATTGCTCTATATATGTACCTTCATTATTCTCTATTTGATAAGAATTTTTCATTTATCTTGTGTTTTCCTTTTGGGCATGACACAAGGCGTCGACACATTTAGGCATCTTCCATGTTGATCTGAAAGGATTTTTCTTTATTTTTTCTCTCTTCATGTCATTCTTCCAGTTCTATAACTATTTGGGGAATGATGATAGTTCCATGCTCTATGACAACATTGTAGCAAAGATATACTAACCCCGAACCCATATATCCCTTATGTATTTGTGGGGGCAACCCTTCCTATTTCATTATGTAGCTTCATTTTAGAAACATATGACTTGGCATATGGTTTTCTGAGGAAATCTCTCATGTCTTAGGAGAAAAAATTGGCTATCTTAAATCAATTTCTCACAATAATGGTGTAGCAACCGCTTTAAAGTGGGGGCATACATCAATGACATATTTTGGCATATTTCATGGCACAGTTTCTTTTTTCTTGTGACATGTCCTTTTCTTGGTGGTTTCAATGGTTTTGATGTCCTCCAAGAGTGTACGATCTCCCTTCGTGGCATGATGCAAATGAGGCATCCCATGAGTGACAATATGATATCCTTGACTTGTCCATTATTGGAGACATTAGGAACAATTATCCCTAAGAAGAATACCTTACATGAATAAAGAAAAATCCCCTTTAACAAAAACTTACATACATGACATTCAAAAGAATCTACAAAAAGCATTACATTGTTGTGCCTTATCAAAGTTGTCAGGAGGATAACTTCGATATGGTATGAGAGGCTAATATGATTCTCTCATTTTCCACCTCATTGAAATAACTCACCTAGTAGACAAATTGAGGTTCCACTACCCCAGACTGAGCATATACATATTTTGGGACAACTCCCCTAGTGGATAGACTGAGGTTCCACTACCCCAGAGTGAGCAACGTATGTTATGGACAATCAACACTATTCCACATCGCATTGGAATGGTTGTGCTTGATCCTTTTGTTTTTCTTGGCCTTTGATAGGGTATGAGTATGTATCTTTGTTATTGTTGCATACATAAGTGTCTTGAATGTATACTTTAGTGTTAGCTTGACATGGGGTCATCCTCTCACTATAGTGGGGGAAAATATAGTGACAGAAAAAGTATCCCTTTTTCCTCACTTGATTTGGGAATAATTGTCATTGAATTAACCTAATTTTTCCTAGGTTTAATGTTGTAATGTGTTGTACACATTTACGTTGATCTTGGGCCCCCTTTTAATAAAATGTACTTAACTTGTCCCCTATTTATGGTGTTGTAAAGTGTTGTAACATACTTTCACACTTATCTAGGGTCCTCTTAATTAATTATGGTTAATTAGAGTTAATTAGCCCCTTTAATTCAAATTTAAGCCTTATTTGTGACAAATTTCGAGGATCCATCCCAACACCCATAATTCAAAATGGAAAAAAATGATTTTGAAAATTTGAGGTCCTAGAAATTAGTGCTAGGACCCATTCGCCCTAGGTGGCGAATGGGTCCTCCCTCTATAGGACCCCCCTTTCTTTGCAAATTTGACATTGGTTTTTGATCTTATTTCACCTCCCAAAGGCATGGTCCCTGAAACTTGTGCCAATTTTGAATTTTATTTTGGTGGGATTTTGATAACATTCATTTCCAAATCTGGTGTCAGCCTAAATTGTTTGAATTTCAAGGATAATATCTTTATTTAGTATAAATAATGGGTTAATTCACATAGTTTCATCCTAGACTTCCAAGCATTCATGAATTATAGCAATTTTGAGTCCACAAGAGTTTACAAGAGCATTGTAAAGGTATTTCAAGGAAGATTATCAAGGTTTTATTGAAACATTTCAAGATATTTTCATAATGTCAAGGTTTTAGTGCATTCCTACATGTTATTGAGCTAAAATAGTTGATGTAGCATTGAAGATCTACATTACAAGTATTGTTACACATCCTATTTGAGATCAAGATATACATTCTTCATGGCCATTACATGTTAGATTGCAGATTTAAACTCCAAGACAACTTCCAAGGTATCAACAATCACATATTTCATGTTTCATGCTTCAATTTCCTTATTTCATCATTTGGTTTAATTACCTAAATGAGGTTTGACCTAGGAAAAACCCTATTCACTAAAAATCAACAAATTTTTATTCCCTTGAGTGTGTGTTTGTAGATTTACAGGTTGAAGATCAAGTGGAGAAGAAGTTTAGAGCAATATTGTAAAATTTGTCAAGTTGCAAAGATTGACCTTCATAGTGGAAGAACAAAGAATTGAAGCTACAAATTTTATTACAGGTTTTTGGGAGCTGAAAAGTAAGGATTTGAGAGTGGAAACATCAAGGAAAATAACCCAGATCTCAATTTTAGAAACCCTAAGAGGGACCCATTCACCACTAAAGGATAATGAGTCCTTTGTTCCCTAAAAATAAGCTTCTTACAGCAAGGTACACACCATTTTAAGCTCTAAAAACTCCCCTCATAGTTTCTATAAGAGTTAGGGTTAGTTTTTTATGATTATTTGCATGTTTTTTCCTCATAATTGAATGTTACATAGTAAAAGTTAGTGGTTCATCATATTGATCCATTCATTGATGATGCTAACCTTATTTTCCAATGTTTCAATTAGAATATCATATGATGAACCTATTCCTATCTTGTGTGATATTAAATTTTTTTATCAACATTTCAAAATATTTGGTCATGCATTCAAGAACAAAGCATATCTATATTCGGTACCACTTTCTAAGAGAGAAAGTTGTTGAGAAGGAATTGAATTTGGAGTGTGTTCCTTCAAAGGATCAAATAGAATATATTTTCACAAAGGTTCTTCTAAAAGATATAGTTGAGTATCTCAGTCATAAGCTAGGAGTTATTTCCCCACCTTCTTTCAACTAGATGCATAAGATTGTGCATTTGTCCAAGGGAGAAATTCAAGATGTATTCTTTGTCCTATATTGATGAAGGCTACCTCTTAGGTGGAGTAGATAGTGGTTACTTTGGTTAGGAAATAAGGGGGAGCACATTTTTGTGCTTGAAGTGTGTAGGTGTGTACCTTTGTCATTGATGTCAAAGGGGGAGAACTGCTCAAGAGTTTTGGAGATACAAAGTTACTTATGTTGTTGATGGTTTTTTAGAAAATGTTGCCATCAATGACAAAGGGGGAGATTATTACAATATTTTATCATGTTGTTGTCATTGATGTCAACCTTTGGTATGGATATGTTGAGAAGGTGTGTATGGTGTTGACCAGGTGTTGCAAATGCAGCAAGATCACTTGGTTTCCAAGCGCTTTTGAGAAAATATGCATAAAGGTTGTACAAGGTGTTTGGGAAGTGTTCTTTATTATGCTCTACATCTCTTCATGGTTGAATATTTGCTTGTGTAGTTTGAAAGTGATGATCAAAGGTCATCAAAGGTGTTATATCTATATTTTTAGGTTCTAGAGCATGTGGCAGTAGAACATATGTTGGGAAACTTGAAAAAGGCGAATCATTGGTGATGAGGAGAGACTTGATGCATGAAGAAGTGACTGAGGAACCACTACAATCGAAGAGTCAGTTCAAAAAAATATGTAAGTCTGGAGGAAAGGTATGTAAATTTATCATTGATAGTGGTAGCACTAATAATCTAGTTTCACAAGAGATGGTAACAAAGTTGAATTTGAAGAGATTCAAACATCTAAACCCCTATAGCATGGCATAGATTCAAGATGAGGATAAGATATTGGTGAATGAGCAATGTTTGGTGAAATTTCATATAGGGTCATATAGGGATGAAGTAATGTGTGATATTATGCCTATGGATGCATGCCATTTATTGTTAGGAAGACCATGGAAATATTATAGAAAAGTAATTCATGATGGAAGAAGAAATACCAATACTATATTCAAATGGAAAAATAATTAAGTTGATGCCTTTGGAGGAGGAGATAAAAGTGAAGTTTGTAGCACTATCAGACTATGTTTGGTAGATGGAAGGTAGTTTTTGGATGTATTGAGGAATGAAAATATATGTTTTTCATTGATTCTAAGGAAGGGTGGTAATATAGAGGTAGAGAACCCTGCTACAAAGAATGAAAAGGTGGAAGAACTATTAACAAAGTATGAATACATTATGTCAAAGAGTGTACCAGATGCACACCCATCGGTCCGGAGTATCAGTCATCATATATACCTAACACTCTAGGAGAATTTTTTTCAAACAAGGCAGCACACATAGTGACACTAGCAAAGAATGAATAGTTGAACTCGTAGATAAAAGAGATATTGAAGAAAGGATTAATAAGAGAAAGCTTAATTCCATGTGTAGTACCTGTTTTACTTGAACCAAAGAAATATGGAAAATGGAAAATTTGTACAAATTTCAGAGAAATCTATAAGATCACAATCAAGTATATATTTAAATTGCCAAGGATGGATGACATTATGGACTGTTTGAGTGGAGTAAAGTATTTTACCAAGATTGATCTAAAGAGTGGATACAATCAGATCATAATAAAAAAAGGAGACATATGGAAGACTGCATTTAATACTAATGAAGGATTTAATGAGTGGTTAGTGTAGAGGAAGGGGATCAGGGACTCCAATCCATGAGATAGTCTAGAATAATAGATTTCCTTGATCTACCTCAAGCTAGATAAATGAATTAAAAAGGTTTAAGGTTTCAAGGGCTGAAAAGGAAGGAAAATTGCTTTATCACTTTCCCTCTAATAACCTGAATGTTTTATGGGGTCAAGAGAGTTGGTTTTCTAGGTTTGGACTATAACTCAAACAACATATTACCAAAGGACCATAGTGCAAAACACAGAATCTAGCGCGACACACTGGGGTCTCAGGGATGTGCTAGTGTATGTATGAACAAAAAATGTAAAGTGTAGTTCAGAAAAATGTATCCCTTTACATTTTCACACTTGTTTGGACCCTCCCTATTAAAATTAGGCTTCTTTATGCCCTATTTGGTCCTATTTTGCATCCACAAGCCTTATTAAATGCATTTTTCTCAATATAATCCTAACATTTAATAAATTCCCAATCATGATTCAATATTTTTGGTTGTGTTCTAGATCTAGAGATCTAGGACACATACACCACCTTGGTAATATGGGTCCCACCTAGTTCTTAGGTATTTATTTTAAACATTTCCTTAAACTTAACATTTCTTGGATTTTGTGTCCCATGTTTCAGACATTGGGACTAATATGCCTAAGGTGGCGTCTAAGTCTTGCTTAAACCAGGACCTATTTTAAATAAAATTCTTGGCTAGATTTTACTATCCTATATCTGATGTCGTCTTGTAGTGTTGTAATTCAAGGATTTTTGGCATAAACAAGTATAAATACAAGGTTATTTCACATAATTTCTCCTAAAACATAATCTTAACAAGAAAATGAGCAATCTCTATTTTTTAGGAGAGTATTGCTAAGGAAATTCAAGTATTCAAGAGCATTCAAGAGAAAACTATCAAGAATTTGGAGCATTATTCAAGATTCAAGCATCATGTGTGTTTTTGAGCTAATATTTGTGATATAGGTTTGCATGATTCAAGCCAAGAATTAAAATACATTATCTAATATCAAGATCAAGAATCAAGATCCACATCCATTGGAACCATTTTACACAAGTTTACACCCTTTATTTCAAGGGTTTGGTGAGTTTCAACATTGCATATTGTTCATTCATCATTCTTTCATTCTATTTCATTTCATTTCAAGGTTTGATTACCAAAATGAGATTTGACGAAAAAACCCTATTCCCTAACACAACAATTTTTTTTCTATCTTCATGTGTGATTGCAGATCCAGGTGATTTGAAGCTAAAGATCCTTTGAGGAAAAAGTTGCAAGATTTGAAGAAAGTTGTCAAAGTTGTCAAGAAGTCGTCATCATCACAGAAACTCACCTACATATCAGAATTTATACTTTCTATAGTTGGAGATCAGACAAGATGAAAGCTACAAAATATCACTCAAGGATACAAAAATTTATATCAAACCCTAGTACTGGAACTAAATCACCACCTTGGGTGTATGAGTCCTAGTATACCTCATTTCAATAATTTTCTATAGATTATGATTTGCTAGTAGCAGATTCCAGATTCTACCTAGATTCCAATAGCATGACTAAATCACCCAGTCTAGCGTATGAGTCCCAGTGAGCTTCAAACAATAGATTTTTAGGGTTACATACCTTTTTTTGGATAACTCCAATCTTCTAGGTGCTTCTATGTTTTTCCTTGCTTTATTATTCTAATTTTAAGTTCCATTTTCTAGGTCATATAGCTAGATTTGCATATTATTTTTATTTCCTTCTTTCTAGGTATTTTCCTAGTGGTGAATCCCCCTTTTTAATCACACCTAAGGAAAATTCCCCTTTTCCTAACCCTTTCCTCAAAAAATTCACTTGATTGAGGGATCTCTAAGGTTTCCTAATGAATTGAGAGTGATATAGGTCCCCTAATTGTTCCATCTCCTAAAAGGTGGAACCCTATTTCCTTCAATTCATTTTGGTGAACCTGACCTTTAGACTCTTTCCTTCTAATTTGGAGAAAATTATAGTCCTATTTTGCATTAAATTTTCATTACATCTTGCATTAGTCAATTTGCATTTAGGGCTTCTAAAGATTGTATTAGTGAAATGTGCATATAGGTTGCATTTTTGCATCTTAAATCATTCAACTTCATTGAAAATATGTAATTGCAAATAGTCAAATCAACATACAAGTTAGAAACCATATAAACAACTCATAATTTGCTGAATTTGGTGTAAAATCCCTAATCTAGGACTCATTCGCATATTTGGGTGATTTAGTCCTTGTACAGGTGGTTTTTCTAGATTTTTGGGAATTCTACATTGTCTTTTTTTTAGCATTTGAACCTTCTAGAAACCCTAATTGGGACTCATTAACCCATTTGGGTGATTTAGTTCTGTACCAGACTCGAATTTGTATTTTACAGCATTAAAATCTTTATTTTTGTTCTTTTATTTGTTATTATCATAGCTCGGTTTTAATTTTCTGAGTTTTTGTTTCAATCATTTCATTAGACCTAGCATAACTTGGTTCATTTAGTACAATGCTTAATTTAAAATATTCATTTACAATATTTCATTCTCAAATTTTTGCATAGTGTAATCAACAAATTACCTTGTTTAGAATTTGAAAATTACATTTACACATTTCATTTTAAGTCATTGCATTGCATGTCAAGACACTTTCCATTATACTTTTTCACACTAAGTTTGTATAGATTACCTTTCATAAATTTTAGTATCTTTATTTTCCAAGTTTTCAAAGAAAAATTTAATGAATAATCATGTTAGTCATTCATTAAATACATTTCCTAGTTATGAGAGTCTCTTAGTGCAAGAGAGTTAAAATGTCGACACAATCCCTCATATCTCTCCTATTT